>VOMN01115549.1:0-12265 GCA_014899125.1 Orchestia grillus
ATAGAGAGGTCTTTCTCTTAATGCAACAAAATGAGTGTTCCCCAGTGATAATAAATGTTTCTATTCGTTGCACGGTCAGTATCATCTGGTAGCACTGACAACAATAAGCTCAATTTCCTAGATGAATTGAAGAGTAATGGACTACACTGGTAGCGGCCCGTGTTCTTAGTTTATGACTTTACCTCCTAAAGCCACTATGAATATTCAGTATTAAAACTATACTAATATCGGAAAGTTAAAAATGTGTTTTATTTAAACATATCACAGCGAAGCAGCGCAACTATTTCTTCTGATCAAACTGAAATCCCGCATGATCATTGATGATTTATTCAAATCTTTTGTGAAGAGAGCTTTGGAATTGCCGAAGAAAATATTTAACCGGAGAGAGCACGAGAAGCTTTTGTGAAAACACATGCAATAATTCTTAGATAACATGCAGTTTCATTAATATTGATTTACGGAGACCGTCTTCTGCATGATTCCTTGCATTTAAGATTTTCCTTTACGAATAGGTCGTATTTCAAGGCATTAACACGGCAAAGCTGTGTCGAACAGCCGGCTCGTCCCTGATAGCAGGTTGGGATGGAGCATATAAATTCCGACCCCTAGACCGTCCTGGCTCGGATCCTCGAAGTAGCAAAAATTATGATAAAGTACAAACATAAATTTGCCTGGTAAATGACATCTGCAATTCCGCACCCGTACCTCGAACCTGATGGTAAACAAGAGACTTTGCTGTCCAGAGAAGGATGTTTCCTTTCGTTTGTTTGATTCATTGCCGCTTTAATTGAATCAAATTTAAATTTTTGCCGTCATTGGAGCATTAGAGATCATTTTGTTCACGTATATTTCGTGCGGCTCTTCAGTCCTCAGTTTACGAGCGTTGTCTACACGCTGTACACGTTGTGGTTCGAATTACTTCATGGGCGTGCTATACGAATGCAAACAAACCTAACTGATCTTATAATATAAAATCAATTGCAAAACGTTGATAAGCATTGCCACGTTTGCTCATGTAAGTAGGTAATTCAGAGTGAATGATGTAAAAGTTATTTCTATTCAGATTATCGTACTGTATTTCCGTCTGGTTTTCCTCCAGAAAGTAAAGTTTGACTTTTTTCTGCGTTTGAAAATTCTACCAAGCCCTTATACATAGGTTAGTGATACTTTAAAATTTATAAGCGTAGATATTAGGATACCGTTACAATTAGAGCAAAATTGTAATTCCTAGAGCAATTACAGTTTTGTGTCAGTCTTCCTTTCTAACTGTTTGATTGGTGATAATTCCTGTACGCAATTAGCCACATGCCATGAAAGAAACTAAATGCCACCTAAAGGAGGAAACATAAATTTCATCCCGTTACTGGAAAACCTATTGGAACCTAAATTTTTGTGATTCATTCTTCTACCCCTAACAGAGGTTGGATTAGCTAACAGGAAGACATCGTGGTTTGCGAGTAGTGTGTCTCACGACGACTTCTTCCAGTGCGGCAGGATATCCCGAGGTTTCCTGCATTAGTCATCATATTTTTCAATTAGAGAGACAAGTAATGAGACAAGCATGCAAAGCAGCCGAGGTCTCGGAGTAATGGAGCGGAGACGATTTTTTCGTGACGTGCTTTGTCTGCGACGTTGTCTCGCAGTAGCACGAGCAGCCTTCAAGTCCAAGCTCACGCCCTTATTTGGTGAGCTGCAGGTCTGCTTCTCAGCTGGATCTGGATCATGGCGAAATGCTTTTTATTGCACGAGATAAAGAATCCTCTCACGGCCTTCAATGTCGTACCGCAACTGCAATTTTAAATTAGAAGCACCTTGAGGTTATTTAATTCCACATATTGCACTCGGATGAGAACGGGTTTCCGAGGGACATGTGTTCTTATCTTATATTCGAGTATTCGACTTTCTGAATGTTGAACTTTGGATAGAATAAGAACACACAAATAGGAAAATTAATTTTCTCAATTCGATTTTACTCGTCAAGGCAAAAATATTTGTCCGAGTTCTACTGTACTCCTGAAGTATGCACGAATGGTAGCAGGGCTTAAAATATTTTCGGTAAGATGCACTAACATTCATATTAAATGTTATATTTTATAAAAGCGTGATTGCTTCCGTTATTTATCACAATAAGATTAAATTAAAGTTTAAAAACACGAGGAAACACTCTCACATATTATGTTTAATCTTACGTCGGAAATCTTCCCGCATCTGCGAATCGGAGATACGGCCAAGTACATACTGGGAAACAAAAGAGGTTTAGAATGTACTGCCGTTCTGCACAGTGAAGAAGAGTCCAGTAGTTATGAGAAGCGGAACACTATTGTAGAACAACCAAAGAACTCACAGCCTATCAATCAATGTATGAACATTTATTGTCAAAATTTATACAGATTCGTCTTGAAGTGAATCATGAATGTTAATTCTAAACCAGTTTAATAGTGAATATTCATACAAATATTGGACCGTGAAACAAGAAAATTTTACTTTCCAGAACCTGCAACATATGGTCCAGGGAAGTGCTTGTTTGTACGCAGTAAAGCTTTTCTTCACGCTAAGTTAACATGATGCAGCCAATTTCTTTATGAAGAATAATTATTAACCAGAAATAATCTTGAGGAACGGATCTTCCGATAAGCATCCTGCTTCTACTCCATGCAATCTTCACATATTGCTCTTTAGATACCGCAACTTGCTCTTATGACCAGATTCAACGAGTTATCTGAACACCAACCTTCAATGCACGACTTTACCCTGAATAAATTTCTAAACATTTCTAAGCGGCACAATGTTTTTTTTAATACTACACAGCTTCTGTATTTTTTCCATCAATAGCATTGAACAATTATTTCAACTATCAACTTTGAATTTAGTTCCGCATTGATATTATCGACTTGGACTCTAAGACTTCCACATGCCGATCTTGTATTAGTTCAAAATTAAGTACTGGAAGTCGGTCGCAGCCCCGAGTAGAGATGGCCATGGAAGTTTTTAGAGGGTGGCTTTGCTCAGAGAATATCCTCTTCATCAATCTCTTGAGCCCAGCCTATCGCTCGTGATATATCAAAGCCAAGATCTACCAAACTTTTGAATTGACATCATCTACTCAGAAAGGAGTCCCAAAGTGAGCCGTGATTGCGGCTTGGAATTGAGAGAACCCTAACGTGACTGGACAGAATTTCCGTTGTGCGTGGCTCTAAAGAAAATATTTCTGCTTTCTCTGCGCTTGCAAGAAATCCTTATAAGAAATACTGTTCAGTTAGAATATAGCGTACTTCGCATATTCAAAAATAATGTACAAAACGCTCCGTTTATCAAATATATTATTTTTGACTGGTCAAGTTTCTCACTCTCGAAATTGTGGATGCCATTGAAAAGCTGCACCAGCCCTACGAAACGGTTTCTCAATTACCCTCTTAAAAAAACATATGATTTGTATTTTATGATTTATTTTTTCAAATTGGGAATTGTGCATGAGGAAACACTGTTGAAATATTTGGGAAACGATATAGCAAATTAAATAGAAGAAGAAGGAAAATCCGTAAACATTTTCACGAGAGTACAATAGTAATATTAAGCGTATTCGTACGGCTGGGTAATCAGTACCCAATCCGAATCATGATATGTGCTAGAACAATTACTTACTACAAGACATTTTTACCGGATGAATGCATCCGTAGTGGTTAGTCCAGATATTGGCTGGTACAAGTTCTTAGAGTGAAATGAAACATATTTGCGATGCTGGGAGAATTAACATCAACCCGTCAGAGAACAGGAAGCCATTTAAATATCTTACTTAGTGCTGAATATTTTAGACTCTTAAATGCTTTCTGGAAAGGGTCACCCAACAACTGACGGTGAAAAGTAGAATTCATCTAGCACAGTAGATGAAGGATGGCCTTTTGGCAAAGAATTACACTTCTTGAACCTGTAGTCCTCTCGGCATGGTCAGCTAGGGCCCCCTCTGATGGATGGGGTCTTTGGTGACAGTCTTCCTCTCAGAGCAACTCCAAAATGATGCATGGTGCTTTTCCCTTCAATGACACCAACAAAAGGAACTCCAGAAAAAACACCCAGCCCTCAAGGCTTCTGACTTATAACCGCTTGGAAATGCTCACACGCACTTTGAAGTTTGCTGCAGGCCTAAATGTGACTTCATTCACAGGCAAAAATTTATTCTTTTCTAAACCATTTCTAGTATTTATGACACTCCCTCCGCACATATGTATGCGCACATAATTAAATCTGGTGCTATAAGGTGATGAAGATGTGATGATGATGTCTGATTTTCACATAAATAGCGATGGTGTTTAACGAAGATTGAATAATGATGTAATTTTAGCCACACCGAGTCTTCAGTTTGAGGGCAATTTTGTCAACAGCAATAGTTATTGCACTTTGTAAGAGTTTCTTCTCGTCAGTATTGTGTTAGAGAGTTATAATGCATCGCCGACATTTACACACTTCATCAGCTTAGCGCATTTTACATTAATATGGTTGAATTCAATTTAAAAACGAGTGTCACTTGAATGGGGGGGCTCTGGCGCCAATGGCAAAGTGCAGAATGGTAAAATAAATCACAAGAAAGAGCAATTTATTGTATCGCAAGTTTCCCAGGTTATATGTACTATATCTATTATCTGTAAGTCTACACCTTGCTTTCAACGTCTGGGAAAACCGAGAAGATTGAGCTTACTGCAAATGCTCTACTTTGCTCGTGTTCCTCTTCTTTTTTGTGTTTTAGTAGCCAAATAACATAAAAACCTTTGTTTTCTTTAATTTCAATTCATCTAAATATTTCTAGATAGGAATATAATTGTACTTTCAATAAACATTAATGTAATTGTGGCTGTTGTAAAATCAATATCATTAAATTTAATTTTTTCCCTGCGTTAGCAAAATAACAAAGCATTCACGAAACGTAACACAGTCATCAGAGGGATTTTAGCAATTTCGAACAACTTAATTAAAGAAAATGAACTCTCATCGTGGCGAATTTCTCCAGCGTCGTAGGCTCAAGACATTTAGTGAGGAAAATTGAAAACGCGTCAGCCATTAGCAGATAAACAAACACTTAAGCGCGGCTGCGCGGGTCAGGATGCGACAATCCGTCACAATTACCGGCTTCTCCAAGTCACTCAAGAGACCAGCAGATAGTGTTGCAACTCTGCCATCGCATTTGCCGGGACTTTTGCAGAGTAGTATTGCGAGAGAGAAATACGATGGAAGCTGAAGTTGGAAAATTATTTTTCGTTTCAGAGGTTCAGTTGAACTTCTGAAGTGATTTTCCTCGGCCGCCCGACTTCCAGCTTCGACGCGACGCAATAAAAATGAGTCCAGTATCGAAACCCTGACCCTCGCGACCTAATTTCACGGCACACGTAATTAATTCGAACTATTTTTAACTGAAGGTTGCACTTTAGGTATTGGGTATTTGCGCTTTGTTGGTATGAATTATTCATAAATTAAATGCACTACTAAAAAATGTTAATAGTACGCTGAAGAGACAAATGAAATACTCGTCTGAAAAAATGCTACCGTGCTTACCAATGAGTGTGGATGAACAGGTGAGACATGGTACATTAGCTGCTGTTCATGTTTAATACAGAATAAAATAACATTATTTATAAAACCTTGGGATAGAAGAGTGTTTTCCCAGCCTTCATAAGTGAATGTTTTTTTAACATTAGAGAGTAATATCAAGGCTATTAAGATCGTTCATATGAGTTGTGAGGCAAATCGTGAGTCCCAGCTCTGCTGCAGAGTGCATCGACTGATATCAGCGATTTTACTGGCATTTGAAACAATAAATAGGTGTGAGTCAATCTTTTCACGTTTCCGAATTATGGGTCTCCATAACGTCACAATTTGAGTACAATACTCAATTATATGTACAAGTCATCGAACTGCCGTGCAATCTGCCTTAACAAATATGTGTTGGCAATGATTTTTTTATGATTTTAATCGGTACATATCCTAACTTGAACATTTCAACACGTTATGAAGTAACCGTTGTAGTTGTAATAGTCACAACTTAGAGATCTAAAATTGTTATAAGCTCGAAAATTCACTTATGATATTCCCTTGCATCAATTCATGAACAAGTTGAAACGGTAATCAACGCCTCATGTAAATAACGTGGAATAAAAACAGAACATATTTATTTCAACCGCCATGCACTCTTATTTTGTTTTTCTATCCCGCGTTCTGAAAACTTGCGTTCAAAACAAGCGTTTTTTTTTTTAAATTCAGAGCAGCTGGTGCTCATAGGTGCCGAATTAAGGTGCGACTGAAATGCATTGTCTACGACATTCAACGTGTTCAGTCCTCCCCATGGTGGGAGTAGACACATAGCATGTTTTTAGCGCGATATTTTTCGTCATGTTTGTACAACCATGAACAATTTTCAATGATTCACCTTAAAAAATAATCATATTAATGACTCACATTGATATGAAAGTGATATGAATAAGGATGCATCTTGTCAGCACTAAGTCATATCAATGATAGGATTTTTGAGACAAACATAACTGGAGTCTTCGAGCATATAACGCCTAAACGTGACCCCAAACACAATGGTAATTTGGCATGTGAATATGACCAGTGAGAGGTTCTAACATTTTAACTAAGCCTGAGAAGAAGCTACATTTGTTAGCTCACCCTTTATCTGTGGAGCTAGTTATGGAATATCCATCATTAAAACAAAGTGTTCCGGAAAAAGAAGTAGTTCACTATAAAATTCTCCCTATCAGAAATCAGTCCTTGGGCTGACGTATTTCAAAATATAATCAACCATAACAGAAATTACATGCGGTGGATAGGTCTGGAGTCTATTATCTGAATTTTAAAAAAGTAATGCAAAAAACGGCAATTAAGTGTTGCTGTGAAATAAGGGCAAAATATTAGCCATAAAATTGTCCCCTGGAAGTTATCATTACGTAGGGTATCCAGAGGTGCGCCTCAAGGTAAAGGTAATAAGTGTTTTAAGGTCATGCCCATCTGTCAAGTGCGAACCTGTTTGTAACCCTCATAAATACATGATCACCCAGGAACTGGCTAACGCCTTCAAGAACATTGAACTATTTTTTATAGGGTATTATTGAACGAATTAAACTACATGGCAGCAGTGAATAATGGATGTAGAGCAGAACGAGGGTTACGAACGTTGTAATTTTATTTAAATTATCGAATCTCGTTCGAGTTAAAAATCAGCTCTGATAACAAAGATTGTACGACCATCGTGTTGAAGATCTAATATGGCATGTCATTTGATGTATTTAGTATGAAGCCTACTTAGTACCAAAGTATGACCACCGGTTACTATTACAACAGTAACGAAAGCTATTTTTCAGTTATATGATTTTCTAATTATTTTCCCAGAATAGTCTTAACGAATAGAACAGCTCAAAATTTGATGAGGTTCAAGTTTAAATCAATTAAAAGGATCCGCTGTGTTTTTAAGTTTCTGTGTAGTATAAATTTTAGACGAATCACCTCAAGAGGGAGTCAAATTACGGAAACATTTTTTACTAAACATGTATTATAGTACTATCGTTTTGTTTGTTTGTATAAAATTTCTCTATTTCGCTGTGTTAGACTCTCCTAATTTTTATAGATCATTGAGTCACTCTTCAACCTTCTGCGCTGCGTTATTATTTACAACGGAAAAGCAACAACAAAATTTGACCGTAAACATTTGTTTTGTAACTAAAATTCTGCGTACTTTAATCACCTCAACTACCTGTAACAGAAGGCGACAAAAGAACTAAGAATGTGTGCATTCCCATCTTGTGAACCAACTGTAACAGGCGCTTTGGCGAAAAGTAAAAGTGCTGTATTTCGACACGAGATGTCTTATTGGATGTGCCATCTTATTACACGCCAATAACGTGACGAAACAAACTGAACATTATCAAGAGAAGAACTCGTCAGCGAGAAGCGTTGCTCCAGTTGTGCCAGCGTGGCTGTCAGCCAAATAAAGCACTCCATGGGTGTCGTTCTGGTGGCTGACCTTGTCAGCAGCTGAAAGTGAACAAATAACACCGTTGATGCTGCGTGATATGAGATGAGAGCGGGATGCCGGAGCAGATCTCAATGAGACCGCCGCCTTATCGGTGCTTCCACACAAAGGGCACTGGAAGTCTTTGACAATAGACGAAATGATTTCCTAGTAATATGACCTCGAGCAAATTCACGAGAACACCTCAATTGACTTCAGTGAATGAGTTTTTGTTGCTGTTAAGACAGAGTTCAATTGAATCCGTGCTGGCAGTTTTAATGAGAACTCTCTCTTTCTTCAGATGGCTATGGCACGTTCTAATCCCCTCGCATTGATCTATATTGTGCGTCAAAATTTCCCAACAACTCGTGTGATCTTTATTGCACTCATCCAGCTCAATAGAGGGATGATGGTTGTTTACGAATCCACCACATATGTATAAAACATACGTTAGTTGCCATTATTCCAAAAATTGAAATGCTTCACTCGATACATGAAAATGAATAATTTCGGTCAAACGTGTTACGTTTAGAGTACGTTATGTGTGCGTTCCACTGAATTGACTGATTGAAAATGTACACCCTAGCGCTCCTTTATGGATTGGTTTAAAGCTCACTTATGCTGTATAAAAAAAGACCTAACAGCTAAGTGACAGTGAACTAACCAAATACCGCTGAAATTGTGATGAAAAATAATCTATAACTAAGCCATTAGGGTCCTAAAAGCTGTTTAAGTTTGAAATACAAGTACATTCGAGAGAGATGTAAATAAAATAACTCGTTGTAAACAAGAACGAAAACTTACCTCGAATTGAAATGTCAAAATTAACGTAAACAGTAACTAATGCTCATAGATAAGAGTAAATTTAGATAAAATGAGCTAAAAGTGTGCCGAAACTTAGCTCAAAGTGAACCAAAATAAAGAAAGCACAGCACTCTCACAAGGCACTTGACTGAGTGGCGTCCGTCAAAAGCGGACCTTTTGAGTCGAGCGCTGCCCACGTGCGCTGGTTTTTGGATAGAAAACTGGTGCAGAGCGCAGTAGGTAGGATACGCAGCGCACGATTCCACCTCTAACCTTCACAAACGCATTCGACGCACGAATCCCTCTCTGGAGCTGCTCCATTTTTACTGGCCGGAGTGAGTCATTGTAATGAAATGTGGAGTCTCGAATGCCATTTTAAGGTTTTTAGGTGTTAGTCTGGTGAGGACTTGCGTCAGTTATGTAGAATATTTTTGCTTTCAGCATTGTCAGCTTCACGTTCCAAAGCCCTATCGATGTTTACACGAATATCAAGAATTTTTTAGAAATTTCAACCTGTGCTTTTTCAGTAAAGCATAAAGCTTTGTTTCTCAGAAATTTCCGTTGAGACTTGGTCGCTGCTCTCTGATGATGTGCGATGGCATGAGTTGTGTCAGTGTCCGACGTAACATGTGAACCAGCTCATGTTTTACACAGAACGAAATGCCTTTCATTTGCAACATCTTTTTATCATTTCAAGTTATCAAAGGGATGTAGCACCACCAAAAGAAAAAATTAATTTTTTTCTGCTAATGAAGAACTAAATTCGTTCCTCGAATGGTAAGCCTTCATTCACTACGCGTAGTGCCAGCAGTCGTCGGTTACTGAAACATTAAACTCAAACTCAACTTCAACCACAATACTACGGGTCCGTTGTAACGGTAGGCAGCGTTGTGTGCCTCTCTTCTTAGGGTACGATATATTACATTAAAATTACTATGGTAGACGAGTAAATATTAAAAAATAATGCATTATATCTTACTCCAGGACTAGATACAGCTTCTGTATTTAAAGATGGAATGCATATCAAGATAGAAATGAGTTGACAGCTAAAAACTTATTTGATCTAGCAGCTTGTAAAAATTATGCACATTCCTAGCTTTTATTAAATTCTTAGTATAATGATTTTCCTTAGTTTTTCTCAATCATTACATAATTTCAGAACTTTATTATATGTTTTCATATTTTCATTTCATCAGAATGTCAGGTGATCGAATTTTCCATTTTTACCTCCAACTAGCATTTATCGTACCTTACATACATCCTAAATATTGAGGTGAGTAAACTACGCGAAACTCTGTGGTGGATGGTTATGCCTAGTCCTCTAGTTCTTAATGACACCTGTTCGGCGAACGTAACTGTTAGCATTGCCCCGTGTTAGTAGCATTCTTTGTGGATTAGGTATGTTAGGTGTCACTAAGAATAGAAATATATTTTTTTAGATTAGGATCTTGCGTGTCTACTGAGTAAAGTATATTGAATTTGAACCTTGAAGGCCGAGTGGTTAAGATTTTAGCCCAGTTAGTATCCTTATTTTTACAGTACTTTATATATTCACGAGGCCCAATTAGCTTTTCAGCATCCGGTAACGAATGTAGGGAACCTGCTACAGTTTACCATTCGCTATCTTTTTCATCAAACTGTCATTCAAACGCGCAAACACCAAACATTGAAAGAGGTTAGTTTTGTAAATGAAGACATGAAAATCTAGGTACCGGCCCTGATGGTCTAATATGTAGCATAACCTTTTCTTCATAGTGATACAATTTTTTTCTGATTGTTACAGGTTCAAGTTGGAGTGAACCCTTGCGCCTCCGAAATGAACTTTCGAGGTATTGAAAATTTCTTCAAACTCATCAATGTGATCATTGGGCTTTCCGCATTGTACTTAACTGTATCTTTCTGCACTGTTGTCATTCAAGTATTCCGTGACTTTCTGTCATCTTTCAGTAAAAATGTAGTTCCCTAAATGTAGCGACCAATTATCTTAGCTCAGCTTCTCTTACACCCATTTTAGCAATATTTAGTACAAAGTTAAAAGCGCGATGCAAGCTAACTATTCTAGATTGCAGCATTTTTAGTAAAATGTATCTGCCAATTTCTGTAACAACGCCAGAGTTTGTGAATAACAGATTGTTCCAATTTTCGTTGTTGTACTGTTTTGAATACGTTATCGGTCAGTGATTGAAATGCTTTACAAGCCATCTATTCCTAGTTTCCACGTCTGTTTCTTAATGTTAATTCTTTAACTGTAGTGAAGCCACCACTAATACAGCCGTAATAAGCAAACTGCAAAATTCAAAAGCAAGTTACGACGACCCTGATCCCAAGCGATTGTAGCACAAAGCGTAAGTTACGACTATGTAAACTTCGAAAGCTGTAACACAATGCATTAATAACGATCACTCAGGTTTAGTTCTCCCGTTACACCGAACGTTATATTTGACCGCAAGGCATTGAGCGCCCGTTGCAACAAGAGCGAATTGCGAAGCACAATCGTGCATGTGAACAGCGGAAGTGGACACCACTCCGCTGCCGCAGCGGGGACCACTTTCGATCTCGAGCTGCACGACACCGGGTGCTGGCCTGAACTGCTGGGCGCCATGCTGGCACTGGCTGAACAATTGGTTCAACTCCGAGCTGCCCTACCCCATGATAATACAACAATGCGTTACGTGAGATAACGATTTGTTCGCTGTGTAAAATTATAAAAACGTAAATGCAATCAAGTTTCAATCACGACTTGCAATTAGCATCATGAAACTCAAGCCATTTTGATTGTGTCAAGGTCGCAGGCTTGATGTAACTAAAACTTAGACGTGTTAAATTCAGTAGAATTTACTCTAATCAATTGACAGTGGGCAATTTTCTGATTGCTTGTCATTGCTTTCTGACAAATTATTTTGAATAATTGCTAATTATCAGTCTTTTTAATGAAACAAACTTTATTGAAGATTTAATGTAAGGATGATTAAATTAAATCGTGCATAGGTAACGTTTTTTTAATATAGACGAACATAATACTAAAAAAATGCTCACTAATTTTATAATTTTACTTTCATTGAGATATTTAATACTTTAAAATTCCTACCCAGCACCTACTAGGAAATATTATTCCCCGATTGTGAAACGCCGTATTTCAGCAATATGAACTTTCTATCGCAGACAATGTATTCAAATCAGCCTTTTCACATTTTGATTCCTGGTTATTAAATTGTTGGCATCGCTACACAAGAAAAGTGAAACGTGTTGCCAATTTTTGCAATTATAAACCCCATAAAGACTAAACTATTCAAACATGTAAAATTCCGTGCTTTTAAAATCTTGTCGATGTTAATAGGGGGAAAAGAAAGACAATTACAACAGCTTTAATTCTTACCGCCACTTATCGCGTCAAAATTGGGGTCAAGCTCCACGCTTCGCGCTACACCTTTTTAATTTCTATTTAAAATAAGTCAAGTTCAATTT
>VOMN01115553.1:0-10086 GCA_014899125.1 Orchestia grillus
AGGGGTGATTCAGAGACGAGTCATGGCTGTGCGCGTCCGAGAGTTTTTCTAACACAAAATTCAAGGACGGCCACCGGCGAATCCAAGGTGTATCGCCGACGAAGTGGGACGATCGTGGGCGTACAAAGCCGAGCAGGGACGTAACATAGACGAGCGACGCAGACGGCCGCGGACGTATAGAGGCTAATAATTTCGGCCAAAAAGTGGGCATTTCGTCGGTGATTCACCGATGATTCCAAGGCGATACGTCCCTACGTCCGCGCTTGATCGTCTTTAATTCACCGGCGATACGTCCTTGATCTTTAATAGGGTATCAGAGTCAGGAGAGATAAAGCTGCTTATGACAGAAGTAAGAACAATTCATTTTGCACATCAGGTATGCATATTCAAGGGTAACTCAAATCATGGAAAGTAATTCATTTACCATCAGATCTATCTGAAAAATAGGGTGCCAATAGCTTTCTATCATTGTTTTCAGCGTACTGCAGAACCTCTGCAGTGTAAAAATAATCTTAACTGAGGCATTCAGTCATTACACTAGGAGACGATGAGGCAATGATGCCAGGAGGCCATAAGGCAATGATACCATGGCAAGAGGCCATCAGGTAATGACGCCTATAGGCAATGACGTCATGAAGCAATAGCGCAATGAGACCGTGATGAAGGTTCAAATTTAGCTACGTTGCTCAAGTTAGAGGAAATTTACCTATCACAGCCGCAAATTTTAACGCGAAGCGGCAGTCTTGAACATCAAAAAATGTAGTCTCAAGTCTATATGATGAGTTCGAAGACACTATCAAGCGGCATGACAATTTTATAAACTGAGGTAAGCTTCGTCCTTTACAATTTATCAGTCATAACGAATTCATTACAAGATAATGATAACAACCTTCAGCTAATCAATTTAAGACATATTTTACTTGAGATGCACATCAAAGTAAGAAGAGCATTTCTTTTTCCGACACACGGTTACAACAAAGCCTCAGCCTTATCTGGCCACTCAGCGCACAAAGGACCCTCCAGTCTTTCAAACTCAATTGACAAAGCATACCATTACTCCAGGGTAAAGTTCCTGCTTTCTATTTCAGTGTAAACTAAGATATTTCATCCGACCAGAGACTTCGGGATGGAGACCTAAAGCTTGGCAAGTCAGTGTGATTCCTCTGACGCTCACTCAGGAATTTGTCCCGAGGGAGCCCTGGCAAAGTGGGAGTAGAGGATGTGAAATTGGGAAATCGTGTGGAAAAACGAAGGGGTAGCGAGCTGAGGAGAGATATTGTAATGAGATGAAGTGAAGAGGAAAGGCGAAGTGGAGAAGTGAAGTGATGAAAAGCTGTAGCTCCACGGTGAGAAGAATCTGTTTTCTTATCAGATCTCCGATTATGTGCGTCTTATCACACAGAACTGCTGTGCAATCGGAGCTCTGGCAAAATGAGACTTAAGAGGCAATGACTGCCTCTCGTAAATTTCCCAGAATAAAACACAGCCGGGCATTTGATGCATTGGGAAATTATCACGAGTTTTTACCCGCTTTAAACAAATGAGTTTTTTCTCGCTTTTTCGTGTTCAATTGCTGCCCATATTTACCAGTTGATATAAGTAAAACACTTGTACTAAAACCGAGTAAATAGTCATGAATAAAAGACGCACAAGGATTGTCAATAGAAGCAAAATGAAGTAAAAGAAACTATTTCATACGCTACGTCTGGAATATTCACTAGAATTTCACGAGCACTCGATAGTATGATTCAGCATTACTTGACCTGAGCAGTACCTTTGTGGGTTCCATGGTACTTCCCTCGGAAAAGGAAGCTCAAACCATACATTCCTCACATCCGTCACGCGTCAGTAGTTGTAAGGTATTGAAAATCCAACGGAAAAACATGTTGGAATAAATAAAGGGAAATAAAGGTACTAACACTTACACGTCCAACATATCATGTACAGCACGACGCACGTCTTGCACGTATGGTTCGAATAACCCGTCCCGCAGATGATGCTTCAAGTTTCTCACCACAATTCTTTTAAGTTCCATTTGTTACGAAATGTATTTGGAATTGGTTTACTCAGCACATCATTAAATTACTGCATTTTGTTTTTGAGTCATAATTTTTTCCACGTCCGACTCTGTTTTATCGCATTCTCCTTCCTCATTTCATTCATTTCTTCTCTTCGTACACAATCGCACGCCTTCATCGATAATAGTTCTGCCAATTTCTCGTCTCGGCTTTCGTTGGTCATCGTTATTTCCCCCAGTCTTCTTTATCCCTCATCAAGTTACTTCGTCTCGCGACCCTCGGCTTGCTCCCTCAGATTCCGTCCCCTCATATCGATCCACACGTAGAGCTGCTGGCTAAGCAGGTGGCGCACAAGCGGGCCACTCCGCACACTTCAGCGGCGGAGGCGAACCGTATTCATAAGCACTCTTTGTGCATGCATGTTTCGGACTCTTGAGGGCAAACAGCACAAGCGTTTACTCTTTTATGCCTAATGATTTTCGAAACTCGAAAGAAACGGTATACAAAAAGCCACTCTTACATTGGTAAACGTGAAAAAAACTCAGAGCAAACTGTACAAAAAGCCACTCTAACATGTTTCGAGACACGAACCTTGAGAACAAACAGTACAAGAGGCCCCTGTTTCATGTGTCTAAACAGACAAAAAATTCAGGGCAAGATGCATAATAAGCCACTGATTCATGTGTCGATATATGTGAGACTCGATGATCAGCTGTACCTTTTCAGAGCCTTTTCGTAGCAGAGATTTAAGACAATTGAATGTGAGCTGTCTCAATAAACTATTTCATGACTGGGAATTTAAGTTGTGGACGGGCAAACTAGAATGTAATTGCTTCCAAACGGCAGACACGCGTTGAACTAATGAGCTGAAGAAAGAGATAACGATATTTAGGTACGAAGACTAAATTCTGCAGTACACACGATTTCGGGGGCATATTTCTATAAGATCATACGAAAGTCAAATGCTGCCATGGAAAAGAGTATGAGGTTCCCACACTAAGCGTGAAACTTTAGCTCAGAAATGCACATTAGGAATCCATTTCCCAAATTTTTCATCACTAGAATCACTTATAACCTAAAAATACGTGCCTTCAAGAACCATTGTAAATAATCCTGTAGGCACTCACATAATAATTGTTTGACAAGATCAGAATTAACAAGAATTGTTGAACGTCCATAGGTGGGCACTCTGAACAAGGCTTTCGTTCTTCTCATACTCGACGAATGAGAAAGCGTTTTCCCTGCGTGAATAGTTTTTTTTGCGCAACTTTACAGGAAATTCTACGTTACCACTTTGGGCTTAAGCATAGGGCCATCGACGCAGCGTCTGTACTGAAGCTTAATTAACTGACGAGTTTCTAAGTACATGACGAAACACTAATCGCAAAATATTTGTTAATTATTCGATTAACTCAATTTACAGTAAATTATAAGCTTCGAAACTAATTAAGCCGCAAAACGCCTCTCTCTTTAGAATGACAACGAACTAAGTTGGATGACCTTCAACACAAAAATAACAAGTCATGCTAACTATCAACACAATGCACCATTCAAATAAGAAACATTTTCGGCCACTGATATTTTCACCTTCGCTTCTGGTGCAGCGATGGCAAGAACGTGGATTTGCCCTTTGCACAATTGCATGACTCGGCAACAGCGACCGCGCATCGACATGAAAGCACAATAGGCGGAACTTAGTTGCAAAACTCGAAATTGAACGTAAAATTGTAGGGTTGCAAGAGCAAAAGTTGCTAGTGGCGTGAAAACGATACAGGTCTTCAGAATCTGTGTAACATTGGGTGTTGAAAGAATTACTTTTTTAAAACATGGTGGTATAGGGGAATTTAAAGGAACGAACAATACCATAACGGGGTGGTATAGGGGAATTTAAAGGAACGAATACCGAAACGTGGTGGTATAGGGGCATTTAAAGGAACGAACAATACCAAAACGTGGTGGTATAGGGGAATTTAAAGGAACGAATACCAAAACGTGGTGGTATAGGGGCATTTAAAGGAACGAACAATACCACAACGCCTAGAGGAACATTTGTAGATTAGTAATTAAGATTCTAAGGATAAATTAAGTGGTTTCTCTTGATATTGGCAAATAATTTATCGATAATAAGAACAATAGTTTGGTGAAATACAACAGATACTTATGAAGTATTCGTGTAACCTATGAAAACCATAAGTATCATGTAAACTCAAATGGATAATTAAAATCAAGCTTGGATTTGAGTGTAAGGGAGTTTACTTGACACGGTTTCATTTCCTAGGAATTAAAATAATTCAAAACAATAATTTCATTTGAAAGTCTTAGCCAAAATTAACTACATATCATTATTATCAGCAAAAATGAATGGAGTAGAGTGTTCTAATTCATAATAGCATAATTCGTTACGAGTCAATTGAAAATCTGTTGCGATTTTACAACTTAATGAATTTGTTATGAAGGGCACGCAGGCGTGATATACTAACGATGGTCTCAAACGAAATTTTGCGAATAAGAGCTTTCTTACGGTGAGGAATTGAAAATTAAGCCGCTTTACTGTGCTACAATAATGATTATGAACAACCATGACGGGTTCGATGCTTCTCGTTTCTATCTACATGCATACGTACTCATGTTATATTTGCATCTAATAGCCACAAGCCGTAATGTCCGCACGCATCTTTGACATTTTCTCGACATTTCAATGGTCGTTTCAGTTGCCAGGACCTCAATGCATCACACAGTTGCAGTTACAGTAGCCGTTAACTGCACAAACGACCTAAACTCTATTCGGCCTCAACAGATAGTGGCATATTTTCTGCCGTAGTTTTTTGACCGTAAAGGTCGGTCCTTCCGACAAATGAAGCCGGTCCCTATAACAGATGAGGTAGGTCCCTAAGTCAGATGAGGTCGGCCCCTACGGCAGATGAGATCGGTCCTGAGGACTTGAGAGGTGGGTCCAGTCTACCAAGGCCCGCGCGACACCACCGGTACCGGACACCTAAAAGAAAACAGCGTCTGCCAACCATTCCAGGCTACTCTCACGACACACGCACGGAGCAAGCAAAGGAACACGTGTTCTTTTGTGCTAAATTTAGAACCTGATATTAAATTGTCCAGTCGATATTTGCTTGACGAACGTTGAGGCCAGCTTCACAGGTCCCCTAAACCGTCGCGCTGCTCCACTAACACAAACGTGAATCCAACGTTTGAAAAAAAAATGAGTTAAACTCAATCCAGTCTCTCCCCATGCAAGTGAATATTTGTTGGGTTAGTTCAGTTAGAGTAATGAACAGAAACAATAGTGTACTCATGTGACGGAGTTTCTGCCGCGTCGCAGTACACCCTCGCTCCACACCAGCAAGATTGCGACTGAGTGGCAGAGTGAAAAGTTGAGAACTGAGAAGGTCTAACTCGGTTCACTGGTCCAGCGCTGAGCCAAGATGGAATTGCATCTCAAGCATAGGCTTATGTTTGAGTTCTCTGTAAGTCCCGAGTTCCATCTCTCACACTTAAGCGTCAATGTCAGGAGTTCCTTCTTTATGTTAAGTGTTTGAGTCAATGTTTTGTGGTGTGGACTGTGGACACCGCTACTGAGTTGCAAGAAACGGCCTGCCTCAGCTCCAGCCTTTGCTCAACATGCAACAAAAATGGTTTTCAAGTAGCTTTCATTGTAAGTAATCTCTAACAAAATTATCTTGATCCATAGCGATTCGCAGGTTACCTTCGCTAAAAACTATGCATATAGCATGCCTATACCATAAATACAGCCGTTCCTATATGTTTCATAGCAGTGACATCGACCATTTTGTCATTTAAGTTCTCATCTGTCCGTGTAAAAGTTTCTCCTCCACCCGTTTGCTATTTTTCTCTTCAAATCATCATATCTGTTATTCTCTGTAGTTTTTTCTCCGCTACTCTCAAACTTAGGCAAACCATGTGTACAGCAAGCGTTTCACTTGATTGAAAATTTTGGAATTAAAACATTCCAATACATCTTCCCCCAGAAAAATTCGAAATGTTGGTTTTGAAATATTTGAATTGTAAATGAGTTTATTTCGACTGCCTATAAATACATATACAGGGTGTCCCAGAAGTAACTGACTTTTGCGTTAATGAGCAAATAGGCTACCAAATCGTAAGGCGCAGAAGTAACTGACCCTGTTGATTTGGATACCACATTTTAATAGGACGTCCTACAATTTGGTATCCTATTTTCTCATCGATGCAAAGGTCAGTTACTTCTGGGACACCCTGTATAAGAATATGTATATTTACCTCTGTGAATTCATGTCCATGTAATCGTATTTGAAAAGGTAAGAAAAGGCAGCTTCAGGTCGCTGGATATTTTACTCCCGGTCTCCACGCACGACCTCGGCCGTAAACTCGGTGGTATAAGTGGCGGCGAAACTAAACCGTTTCGCTTAGCACGCACATAAGAATCATGGTCAGGTCTGTGACAACCATTTAGTGGATGTAAAGCCCAAGGAATTTTGAGTACCATAACTCTAGAGAGGGCTCCTATAATGTGTATTCACTGTTTGTTATTAAATTATGTCGAAAAAAACTTGCATTTACTGGTTTCAGGCAGAAGCGTAGTTGAACAATTTAATTTGATGTGGTAATGTCATGTTCGCCGGTATACTTTGCTTCAGACGCGGGTCTTTTGTTTAGAAATTATTGAATTACAAACAGAGAGTTTATTTTTCATACCCCTCTGTACTTGGATTTTCGAAGTACAAAGCGGAGAAGAGAAGTGAAGAAACATCAAGTTGATCTTGGCAGTCCTGTAGATGAACAACAAGCGGAGGAAAGACGCAAAAAACTGCCGTTTAGTTGCCATGGGGCTGCGAAGTGGGGCGCAGCGAAGCGTCGCCACGTAATGCTAACTTCGCTTTGCTGTTCCGGTATCCAGACCCATCGGTCTGTGACTACTTTTTTTAAGAAATCTGAAGAGTGTTGTGTACCAGACTCGACCAAAGAAACTCTGCCTGCCCAGCTCAGGACAGAGATTATAGAAACGTCGCCAACAATCTGAGCACCACATTACGCCGCGCTCTGCAACGTTTTCAAAATCAACTTCTCGAATGTGGACGGTGAAATGGACAGCTGTTGACTACAGTAATATATAAACAAAGATACCTGATGAATTATTCCTTTTTTAGAATATAATTACAGCGCCAAATAAAGTCTTATGAGTGTTCCGTATTGCTCTATTATTATATTTATATCAAATCTTCCTGTTTCTGTGCGTCAATCAGTATCACTCCATTATACATGTATAATAATAGCCTACTGTTGCTCGCTTGGTAGGTCCGTCGTCTCTCTGTCACGTTCTGAAGGATTTAGATGTGAGAAAATTTCCGGGTCCGTATTTCTAACTAATCACAGAGACTGTTAGATTAGGCCGCCTGGATCAGTGGTACTGCAGATAACAATATTTCATGTCAGATTTGTTGTAAATAAGAAGTCATCTTAAGAAATTGACATCATTTGACCCGCCATTTTTAGCGGGGTGCGTCTACTAGCTCTTCATAATGTGCAGCTTATTTAAGTTTCCGTTCACGGGTGTCATTTCTGGCCTTATACATTATAGTGCAATCAGTTTACTGTTAATTAACTATATTTAATCAATCAAAATGTAACGATAGCCCTGTTTCCTCGAACGATCAGCTAGGAATTCACTATACACATAAAAACTGTTAACTTCATCTGGATCTGCCCATTTAATTTCAAGACCTTAGCCTCATTATTTGAAAATTGAAGAGTAAAACGCTAACTGAAGGACTGATTTCGGAATGAATTTAATTTTTTCATTCATCCAACAAAAAAGTATCCTCCGGAATCGATATTACTGTCCCAGTCTCTTATAAATTCTTTCATTGGAGTTTCTTCAATTACCGCAACTATTCACCTCATTTTATTCCAGCAATTACCTGTGAAACGCTGTATTCGTACTCCAGTGGTAATTTGTTCAGTTCTGTGTGAAGGGTTTACAAAGAGGACATCGCCAGCATCAGAAGACCAGATCGATCAACTTTAATTAAAATCGAACATATTCAAGAGAGAGCAGTGAGACAGAACTGGACGTCGACGGAGAGTGGCCACACTGGAACTTATGCTTGAAATGAATGTTCGGAAAACTTGACTGTCATTCCCTGCATCTGCGTATACCTCAGGGACGAGGAAAAACTCGGGGTTGTATTTTTTAATAAGACAATAATTTTGTTCTCATTCATTAGATTGTAAAAAATACCAAGTTGAGAAAGCTCATGGGAGGTTAAACATGTGTAAAAAATCTTATTATGGCCCTGCCGGAGCGAAAAAAAAAGTTTTCCTGCTCCGTTTGCTCAGCTTCTGAAGGTCCCAAAAAACGGGGAAAAGTTCGAGTGGCCTCTACCAGGAACTGAAGCTCGCAAATGGACCCAGGAAAAAGGAGGAATATTAACATCACACTCTAGTCGTGGCGTGGTCGGCACGCGGCTAAGGGCTACGGCAGCGCTTTCAACTGAATAACTAAATCAAGGATTTCTATCTATTGGGCGTAGCAGAAGTTAGCTCACTATAGTCGTGTGCTATGTTTAATACCTGGATTGTGTGAGAACACGTCATCGTCGCGTGACCTAAAATTGCCCGGCAAACTGTGAGCTCACGCGGGCGGCTAATTGATCAAATTCGCCCTTGGGCCAGTGTAAAAACTCAGTTTTAGAATCTCTTTGGTGATTCAAACAAAATAATAGCACAAATGGTCATTCGAATAGGCATTTTTTCGAAGCATAAGTACTGCACTAATGCAATTCTACAAATCAGAAGCTCAAATTTGTGCTGTACAAGGTGGATGTCGTTCTGTTCTGTGATACTTTATCATCACTAGAAAATAGTCGTGAACTTAGCGACAGATCGCAAATATTCTTGCTTAGTCAGACTGCAAGGAGTGGTCACTGGAGAGTCATCCAGCAGGCAACGGAGTTCTGGGGATATTCGTAAAAAAATTGGTTAAGTAACTCTAATTGAACCAAATTAATGAATCAATTGTTCGACCAGAATATACTTGACCGACTATGATCCTCTTGCTAGATTATAGTCTACTTTGAAATTGTAGACTATATATGCTGCTGTCGACTGAATATACAATTGTTTACTTTGTACACTGTTGTTGAATAGTTATAATATACTAGTTTGTTAGACTGCAGTAGTCTAGAAAATAATAGAATAAAATAGTACGTGGGAGCAGGAACGAACCGAGTGATCCATTCTAGGGCTTCACTGCAAGTGTTATGCCCTCAAGCAGCGAGGTCACCATCCCGTAATTGCAGTGCACGGCGTCGTATCATCTGCACATCGTTTGTCGTGTACGCTGAGACCGAGGACATACATTGACTCAAATATTTTCACCCCTGATACACATTCTACAACAAAACTCTCGTATGACGCAACGAACGAAGTCACGCTACCAAATCTACCTTTATATTAACACTGGTGGACGCGGTGCCAAGAATGGCGGGACAAATTCTATAGAATTCTTAAAATGCCCTCATATTTAAGGCAACTCTGACATGAAATGAAGTTATTTTCAGTATCTCCGATGCGGACTGCCTTATCTGATAGTCTCACAATTAGTGTAGGAATGAGGACCCTGAAATTTTCTCCTATCTAAGTCCTTATGAGCTTGATACAAAGACGGACGGATAGGCGGACAGAGGGGCGGACGGACGGAAGGACCAACCAGCCAAGTAAGCAACACTTTGCTATTATTATATAGTGGGATTATATAATGCACGGAATACATTTTAATGTTGATAAATTTAAAAAATTCCCAACCAAATGCAATAATGACCTATCTATTCTTTGTTGCAACTGTAGATCACTCCCCAAATTAGATGAAATAACCTGCACTATTTCAGAGCTGAATTATGACTTCGACATGTGTTTCACCGAAAGTTGGCTTCAAGCCATATCAAAAGATATGGTAAATATAAATCATTTGTCCTCGTACTATTCTCTACGAACTATTGGGAAACGGGAAAATTCAATGGAAAATGACCAAAAACTTCCAGAAACTTGTTCATACCGT
>VOMN01115554.1:0-11918 GCA_014899125.1 Orchestia grillus
GGCTTAGGCTAGGCTATGTTAGGCTAGGTTAGGTTAGGCTAGGCTAGGTTTGGTTAGGATAGGTTAGGACTAGAATATACTCTCGTCCTCTAGTGTCCCCATAGAAAATAATCACACGATGTTAGATCTGGGGATCTTTCTAGAATTTCAACTAAAGTTAAATTGTGGCGCGCACATTTTATTGTTCGACTTTCCTGCACAAGCATGTTTTGAACAGCCCTCAGTAGAGTAATTACAGGTAAATATTTTGAAGATATCTTATTAAAACGTACAGCATTTGTTGCGAAGCGTTCAACAAAGAATACAGTTGGAACAGAATGAAAGTGCAGCGAACAGTTTTGAATTATATTATATTTTCATTTGAAGCAGTTTTTCACGGGACACCCTGCACATCACGCTCAGCGAACGAGGTTTTCTCTTCCCGTTTCAGCTGCTGCCCGAGGTGCCCAGCCCTCGCCGGTGATGGCGCCTAACCAACCCTGACTCGTGATTTGTCCCACTCAAGTCCTTTGATCCCATGCCACGTGTGTGTAACAGTGATAGATTTTAATTCATATTATTTTAGCGTTTCTTTTTAAGTATAAAATGAACTCTCACTTCCAAAATTAAAAACGAGAACTGCTGTGATTGACACCACCTGAAAAGCGCTACTAGGCTTCGTAATTATACTCCTTGTCGGCAGTTTTTGTGGCTTTGATTCTGGCGAACTTTTGTTCTAGCAGGGTTTTTCACAATTAAACTTAGTTATGAAGAAGTGCCGACCAAAAGAGCATTAGTGTAGTATGGATACCAACTTGCAGAAATCGTGAGCTGAAAATTGCTAACTTGATTTTACGCCACGGTGCGGTCGTCGACTACCATGGCTGAGGATGAAAACTGACACGGTATGCCCGTAGACTAACTAGAGTCAGATTGGAAAATGGCACGGTATATCTGTGGACAAACCTGGCTGAGGGCGAGAGGCAAGCTTGCCAGCCGCAAGAAGGGGCAGCAGCTCCGTCTCGGCTGTCAACATCCACGACATGACCTGCACACACAAACGATATTTTTATGCGCTCTTGGTCATGCGACAAGAAAAATTGGGTAATTTCAGTGAACCTTTATTAATTCCAACACGCTTTACCGTTGGGTTTTCAATGCCTTACAACTAATGGCGTGGTGAGGGATGTGAGGAACGTGTGGTTTAAACTTCCTTGTTCAAGAGAAGTACTCCCTGCTTACGTGAAAATGCCTCGACGACTGGGCCGAGATTTGAACCAGGGTCCTCTCGGTTACGAGGCCATCACGCTAGCAGCACGCCATGGAGCCCATATTTAAGGAGCCTATGGCTATATTTTAATACCACAAGCAATTCATGATGATCTGATTCAATAACACAAGTAGGAGACGAACACATTTGTGTTGCTTCATTTGAAACGAACACGTTAAAAGTATAGGCGTTGCACACGTGAACACTTGAATGTTGTTCGCTATTAATTTTCTAACGTTTTTCATAGTAAGTGTAAAGTAATATTTAAAATACCACGAATTTGTAAATTGTTCAATATCATAATATAGACTACAATGTAACAATTCAACTAGCAAACTAGCTGAAAAACAATATCATAGAAATGTATCAATGTTCCAAAAGTTACAATCGGGTCACATCCATAAAATACAGCTCTAGCAAAAAAATATCTACAGTAGAGCATTCTAATTCACGAATAGCTAGTGTTAGTTACAATTCAATCAGAAATCTGGTAGAATAGGAGACCTTTATGAATCAGCGACGCAGCACACAATTCATGAATTACTATCTTTGTCAAGAAAACAATTTCACCAATTAGGCTCCAGTGAATTGCGACTCTACTGAGCGTAGCTCAATAAATTCTGACCTGGGCCTTGTGGACCACATCCTTGCCGCTCATATCAACTGGGGCGACGTAGGACGCAGCAGCGAGGGCGCCTTCCAGTCTTCCCTCTGCGGTAACCAGGCTTACTCGCTTGGCGGCGTTGTCAGCGAAAGTCAAAGATTTCTTAGAAAAGCTCGCCGCCAGAACCACTGAGAGCGCCTGAACGTTGTGGGCACCGTGCAACACAAGACCGTAGCCAGACTCGACTTGCTGAGGAGGCACCTGTTCCTTTGCTGGCTTTGAAGTTTCCTTTTTCTCTCGCTTTGGTTGTTGTGCCTTTTGACTCTTCTCTTGGGTGCTTTGGGGACCATTGGTCAATGATGATGTTCCTCCAGTTTTTAGAACAACTTTAGGGCAGGAGAGTTTTTGCTGAGCAAATTCGTGTGAGAGAACTAGAGCCTGATCTAAGGCAGCTACATTTGTGCCTGACAGTTGAGCATTTTCAGCTTTGCCACCTCCCTTTCCATCCAGCAACTGAACGAGGTTCTTGACCCACTGGTCAGCAGAAAGACCTTTATTCACAGCATCTTTAGGCACGGAAGCCATGGCCAAAATTTTCCCGGTGTCATCATCTGCGCTAATGAAGAGGCTCGGGGGACCGTTCTTGACCTCCTTCAGAGCATCATTTAGAACCTTGTTCTGAGCAAAAGCTTTGAGTTCAACCACCACGTAGGGGACGTCAGGATTGGCGGCCTTCAGGTCCTTCACGAAGCGGATGGTATCTTTCGATACAGCCAACTTGCGAGCGCGATCGGCATCAGCCAGCACCTTCTTTGCAGAGTCCAGAGTGTGTCTCAGTTCATCTCGTAGCCAGTATTGAATTTGAGCTTGGTTAATATCTTCCATTAGATTAGTGATAAGCTTCACTGACTCTTTGTAAGACAAGCTGCCTTTCGACAGCTTGTCTGTCAGTTGATTGACCTTGTTTTGTAAGAGCGCTCCTCTGTTGATTGCCTTGACAGCCTCGGGCCCTGTGAGAGCAACAATTCTTCTGATGCCCTTTGCAATGGCCTCTTCAACAGCAATAACAAACTTGCCAACGTGTCCAGAGCGCAACAAGTGCGTTCCACCGCAAAACTCGATGCTGGTTGTATTACCAGCGGGACTCTGAGGGTCCTTCTCAAGCTCCTCCACAGGGATGCCCACAGACACAACTCTGACAGGGTCAGGGTACACCTCTCCAAACACGGCACGCAAACCCACTATGCTCTTGGCAACTGCTAACGAAGCAGTCTTGGCAAACACTTGACCATTGCGCTGGATCATTTCAGTGGCAATCTGTTCAGCTCGCTTCACTTGTTCTGCTGTCATCGCTCCTTTGCTGCTGAAGTCAAACCTCAAACGGTCCGGAGCGACGAGTGATCCCTTCTGATCAGCATCCACGGAGAGCACTTGTCTCAATGCGAAGTTCAATACATGAGTGCCAGTGTGGTTGTTCATGAGAAGCCTTCTTCTCACTCCATCAAACGATATTGTAACTTCATCATCTACTTTCAAAATGCCTTCAACAACACCTACATGGCAAACATAACCACCTTTAATTTCAGCACTCTCAACTTTAAATTCAGTAGTTTCATCGTCTTTTTTTACCATAAAACCTTCATCGGAGAGCTGACCTCCACTCTCAGCATAAAAGCAAGTGCGATCAGTTACTATTCCACAACGATCGCCGGAACGAACCTCATTCACAAACTCTCCATTCATTCTGAGCGCCACAATCTTGCCTTGGCACGATCCAAAAGCATACTCAGCCTCTGGAGAATCTGGAGCAGTATAATCGTACTTTTTAGAATCATCCGTGAAAGAGACTTTTCTAGACTTGAGCTCCTCTATGGCATGAACATCCAAACGGAAGGAATCGTCACGATCTCTTGCTTCCCCTTTGGAACGCTCTTGAGCCTCTTTCTTGCAGATTTCAAAAGCATCCATGTCTACGTTCAGATCGTTTTCTTCAGCCATGAGCTGAGTGAGATCTACAGGGAAGCCATACGTGTCGTAGAGACGCCAAGCAACATCACCAGGGATCAACTTTGATGTCCCTAGTTTGCTCACGGTTCTCTGCAGCAACTTCCGACCACGTTCCAATGTTTTCAGAAACTGCCTTTCTTCTTCATTGATGACTTCCTTTACAAAGCTTGGATCTTTGGCAACCTCTGGGAATGAATCTTGCAGGAGCTCGACGACAACGTCAACTAGCTCGGCAAAAACGCCAGGTTTTCCTCCTAACTTTTCAGATGCAAAGCGCACAGCACGACGCAGAATTCGGCGCAAGACGTACCCTCTGCCAACGTTATCTGGCATGCCGCCATCAGACAAAGCAATGGTCAACGTTCGGGCATGATCTGCAAGTACACGGTAAGCCATGTCCACACAGTCGGCATCAGCTTTGCCTATTTTACCGCTGTAGGGGCGTGCACCAGTCAAGGTTTGTATCTTCTCAAAGATAGGCAAAAACGCATCAGTGTCATAATTGGAGCGCTTATTTTGCATGATAGATGCTAAACGTTCAAGCCCCAAGCCACAGTCAATGTGCTTCTTTGGAAGACCTTTCAATTCTCCACCAGCCTCCCTGTTGAACTGAATGAAGACCAGATTCCAGATCTCCAAAACATCAGGGTCGTCTTGATTCACCAACGATGATGCATTCCTCCCTCCAATTCTGTCAAAGTGGATTTCAGAGCAAGGCCCGCATGGTCCCGTGTCGCCCATCTCCCAGAAGTTGTCCTTCATGTTGCCTGGCAAGACATGCTCAGCAGGCACTCCCAGGTCCAGCCACATCTGGCGGCACTCCAGGTCAGGCTCCAGCTGCTGCGCTGGCTCACCTCCAAAATAGGTCACATAAAGACGTTCTTTTGGCAATTTGTAGACATTGGTCAGCAAGTCCCAGGACCAGGAACAGATTTCAGCTTTGAAATAATCCCCAAAGGACCAGTTGCCCAACATCTCAAAGAAAGTATGATGGTACAAGTCCTTGCCAACATCATCCAAGTCATTATGCTTGCCACCAGCCCTGATGCACTTCTGAGAGTTGACTGCTCGTTTCAGCTTTGCCATGTCACTGCTAGGGTCCACATTGCCAAGGAAGATGGGCTTGAACTGATTCATGCCAGCATTGGCAAACAAGAGAGTCGGGTCATCGTGAGGGATGGTGGGAGAGCTGTGCACGTAAACATGCGAGTGCTTTTCCTGGAAGTACTCCAGGAACTTTGCTCTCACTTCATTCACATGCATCCTGAAAGAAAGAAAACAAATCAGCAACTGCAAATAGTCAGCAGAAAAATATGAGCCATTACTTGGCCTCAATTTGCAATTTTTTAGTCATTTCATCCATGCTTTACAATATAATAGCAATAAATTGTATATACTGGTATATAATATCAGTATACAGCAATAAATAAATTGTATACAGCAATAAATTGTATATACAAATATAATAATGATAACCAAGGAGTAGAAACAGAAATGCCACAGCAATTTTTGTAATATAGGTATCTTTAGACTGAACCTCCAGTTCCCCTGCAAAACCTTCCATTTTACAATGCAATTCCGAGAAATTATGATATACTATTCAGAAGCACATTAAATTAGCTCTGGCTTGCATGACTAACAACAATCCAGACAACTCTAGGGACACACCACTTTTGTATCTGACTGTGCTACACCCTCACGTTCTCAGAAGCAGGAGATGCACAGTAGTGGCAGCTTGAGTATTTTATTAGTTTTTAACTATTGCTATCAGCAAATTGAAGCGACACAGGCTTGAAAAATGTTAAGAACAGTCTCTTTCAACAGTCTTTTTAGCTATGGTTTTAGAATTTTAACTAACAGGTCAAATTCATTATCAGAAGTTTCAATACCGATATTGACCCAACAAGAAGCTTCAATGACATGCTTGAAATTTAGCAGCATACATAGTGACTACCAAGGTGAGGGCAAGAAGACCTCCTTCCCACCTCTAGGCAGGAGACACTCAATGAGCAATATCTTCCTGACCACTGTTTCTCACATATCAAAAAGAATAATAAATTGAATGAACACATCAGAGAAAGCTCTCCTCAAATATATACAGAACATCCATATGGAAACAACCCATAAAGACAAGTTAGTCAAGTAGGGGTTGTGTTCACACAAGGCCGCATAATAACTTAATTTTTAGCATAATTTTCAAAATAATTCCGAGAAAACCATTCAACTTCATCCTCAACAGCAAAGTTCAATTTCACATACAGTGGAAACATAACTTACGAACTCTACTTACAGAATACAAACCAAATTAACAAAAATTTTCCACAAAATTCAATTCCACTGAAAAATTCATAATTGATTAAGAACTTGTATTGGAAACAAATTTCGACAAATATTTGCTTCTAGGGCGAGTTTATTATCAGTGGAGAGGTGTTTGTAAGATGAGATTCTTTGGAAGTACAAGGCCTTTGCAGTTGAAGGAAAACACAGTGGTGGCAAAGGACCCTTTCTAACATTCATGTACATATTTCTGAGTGTATTAAATTATTGCTATAATGTCTAAGCAGGAACTATGAAATACAAACCCAATCTTGTAGAGGCTCATTTCCACAGCACAAAGATTGGCAACAGTAGTAAATAATGCTTGTGTTGAAAAGTTTCTTTCTGGTGTGATATTTAAAATGAAACAATAAGCAAAACCTTCTTTTGCAAGGAAAATGTATCCTGTTTGTTGGTATCCTAAAGCAAAATAAAAATATAATGTACTCCCATTGATAGGATGTTTTTTGGGAGATAAAATAGTGTATTGTCTCAACTGGAGGTTACAACCTACAACTGAATCTTCTCACATGGAATTAACAGAAAAAAAGGCAAGTAATAACAGTTGCATAGCCAGCCAATATCTTAACTTTATACAACAGCAAATGAAGAAAAAGGAGCCAAGGTTTTGTTCAGAATAAATAATGGCACTTTCAATGATTCCATATAAATATTTCTTCAAGGAAATATAGACAGTAATATATTATCAATTTTGGCTGGAAAGATCCCTAACAAAATAGGTGGTAAGAATTACCAAATGAATTATTTGCAGAAAAAGGAGAAAATTTTCAATACATAATAAAAAATCAGTTTTTACTTTTGTACTGAAATAAATTATACTAAATATCCCATACTGCAACAACTCAGAAATGTATACACTGGCATTAGATTGTGATTATTATTAACATAGAGCTCTCTAGCCTCCTGGAATGCAATCTTGGGAGAGCAAAAAGAAAGGCCCATTCAATATGGACTGCAGAAAATGAGAGACCTATGCACAGGTGTGCTCCCACACAGGATTCCCTATGCACAGATGTGTTCCCACACAGGATTCCCTGTGCACAGATGTGTTCCCACACAGGATTCCCTGTGCACAGAAACAGGAATTAAAGAAAGAAGAGGAGGAAAGGATAATGAATAATCAACAAAGAAGGCATGAAAATGGAATGAAGTAAAGTGGGCACAAAAGACAGAAATCACAAAGGCCCATCTATAGCTGAAGTATGCTGGCATGAGGGCCCTACAGAAAAATACAATTTCAAGATGACAAGGGATAAAGTGTATTCCAAGATAAAGTGGGATAAAATGTATTCCAAGATAAAGTGGGATAAAGTATATTCCAAGATAAAGTGGGATAAAGTATATTCCAAGATTAAGTGGGAGAAGTGTTCACTGAAGTACCCAGAGATATACTTCAAACTAGCCAGATGGAGTTTAACACTTGAATACCTCTCAGGAAAATTAGGAATAAACTTGAGTCTTCCAGTTTTTCTACCTCCTGATACTTTTAATTGAACACTTGTGTGGCATCCATTGAGATACAAAAATGGTGCCTCACAAATGAACTGTGAATATCAGTAAAATACACTAAATTGAGTTTATTCCAAAATTTAGTACAGTGTTTTTAAAAAGAGCAACACAGTATAATGAAAAGAACCAACAATATTATACCAACACTTAATTGCAAACATTTTGAAATATTTGTATTGCATCATTAGTGCTGAAACAATGAAAGAAATGAGGATGCAGCAAAATGTAATACAGAGAATTGAGACATGAGTGCAAAAATATCCTAATTTAAATACCAAAACCTATCAGTAAAATGCTAGGTTAAAATAGTTGAGGCAATAACTAATTTTCATAATACTCTGGTTGTTAGTAAAATAAAAAGATTTTAAAATTGGGAGGTCCAATGAATTTTGAGTTTTGCATATAATTGTAAATTAAACAGCTAAAAAGGATGATTTATTCTGATACAATGGTCTCTGATTGCATACTGTGTTAAGGAGGGATATGGAGGTCAGTTTATGAGATATGCCAATGTAGGCATGAATTGTTGTAGGGTTGTGCTTAATGCACAATTGCTGGTAGTAATCATAAACATTGGAATACACTCAACTAGTCAGGCTACAATCCTACAATCTATATTCTCTTTTTTGCTAAAAAGAATTTCAAAATTGCTTCCATAAGAGAGCTATATATAACTAGAAATAAAATGCTGTTGGACTAATGCTAAATTTCTTTTACAGCTCTCTGCTTAATTTAGCCTGAAAAGTATGTTCACCTTGCACTACTCAACAATTTTTATGAAATTTTTCATTGATAACTTTGTACCATTTACTATTTTTCTGATGTGTTTATAGTTATTTTGTAGGTTCTTTTAAGCACAAAGAAATAGTATACAGAAAAAGTCTTAGCTACTAACAGTAGCTTGTAATAAGTAATCAAATAAAGAATAGCATCCCAACTAGTCCCAGCATTAAACTGTTATTCTACTAGTGTGACCATATGGTCACATCATCTTTATGTTTTTGATGCAGTAGAATTACAGTTAAGGCAACTCAGGCCACTTACAAAAAAGTTTTAAAAATATATTATAAAATTATTTTTTGAGATAGAAAATATCCTCTGGAATAACAGATGATCAGAGCCAAGTACAAAATTGATTGCTACAGTGATGAAAAGGTTTTTCAACCTTTTCATTTTTTTTAAGCTGCTGATGTATGAGAATAATGTGCTTTATGGAAATTTAATTTTCTGCTTGGTAGAAGTGCTTCAGATGCAGTTCATATGTTGTTGCCTACAGCTCAAAGAAAATGAGTCACAATCAAGATTCAAATGCAGCATCTCCATGCAAATGCAACTATATTTTTATTCAAACAAGGCAGTATCTTGATCCAAAACATTCAACACCCAAACCAGCCTTCCATGTCCATAACTGATGAAGATATGGAAAAAATTATGAAGCTTGTGTACTAGGGTAGAAAGTGTACCATGATGAACTTGCTAATTATCTTATCTTTTGCAAGTCTTAGCCCCAAAAATTTACAAACAAAACAATTACATTGAAATTCCTCCCATGATTCTCAACTCCTGATCAAAAGGCAGGACTTGTGTCATGCTCATGTCCCTGGGCTCTGATGTTATCAGAGTTGGAGTCTGGACCTATTTTTTGATGTAAGGATTCCAAGTTGGTGAAAATTGGCCAACTCAGACTCCTCAATTCAACTCAATGAAAGCAAAATAAAAAATAGTCAATAGAAGTTAATTTTACTTTTTACTATTTTAATAATGATTATGATACAGTACTTGTCAAGTTTTCAACAGCTATTATAAATTATCAGCAGCTATATTTCATAGAAAACTTTTCAAAAAGCCATAAAGCCCTTTTAATTATCATCTAAAACTAACCTGTTGATTTGCTTGACTAATGAAATGCTATTTTGATTGATAGATAGCAAAATAGTTTATCATATATCAATACACCTATACTTGCCTATCAANTCACACAAATGGTCTTTCAATCAGATCTTGGATAACATTTAAGAGGCAGTAATTAAAGGTACAATTTTTGAAGATGCTAAATCCCTTTTAATTAAAGTTTGCAAACAAATTTTAAAAAGCTGAGATTATATGATTTGTATCAATACAATTTCATTAAATGAGTAATGAACTTGAAAAATTGTTATGCATTAGCACATGTCTTCATAGGAATGAAAGAGATAAATGGGGATGTACAGATTTTTTTTGCAAATTGTGAAATTTCCACAGATTATGCAGGCATATAAGAAAATTTCCTATGATGATGATTAACAAGTAGGATTGGAGTCAAACCTTAACCCTTCCATGCCCTGGTGGACTTACTGGACTATATAGTCCTCTTTTGTAAAGATTTGCTTAATTTTTGCTGAAAGCTAAATGCACATAGTTATTAAATGGTAAATGCTGTATAGTTTTTTGTATAATGCTAAATGTAGTCTTAGCACCAAAATAATTTGGATATTAAAGAGTTAAATCCAGGAGTCAGAAATGGAGGTTTAGACTACCAACTCCCAAGTCCTTTTGAAACCTGTGTATACTAATCATTAGAAACAATAATATACAAGTTTTATTGACAGATGAGCTTGTATAATGACAATAAATTTTATTAAACATGTTTCATAAGGTCTCCTGAGTTACTCCACCTTATGGGGAATCACTATTTTTCACAAGAGCTAGATAATTTCTGGAATCCTGGTAGTGGAGATATATAGCCAATATAGATTCTTGATGTTGTATGTAAATGGAAGTCCCAAGTTACACTATCACAAATAATCTTTATGACCTTTCAGATATTATGGTCAATATGAACTTTCAAGTTGATATACTGTCCTATGCATTCTATTCATAGTACAACCTTCACTTTACAATCATTGGCTAGGATTTTTTTTAAGTTACAGAGATTTATTTTCAAAATGTTAGCAAGAAGGAAACATAGTTAAAAATAAGTTAATATTGTACAACCTGTCTCCCACTATTGCATTTCCTTACAAGATACATTAGGTAATATAAGGTTAAGTTGATTAAGATAGGTTCTTTAATCATTTGACAATATAATATGCAAATAAAAGTTAGCAGAACTTTTGAAAATGTTGCTCTAATTTCAGTAGGTTTTGCATTATTACTTTAAGATAGTAGGTAATTGTTTTAAATATTTTTTCAAATACTTTATTTAAAGCTTGGAAACCTTCCTTCCATGAATAAGTTTCATCATCTAAAAAAAATTCTTTTCAATGATAATAAAAAGAAGGCCGTACATTGAATAGAACATTCAGTGTTGTATGCTAACCTTTAAACTGGTATTAGCCATTTTTCATCCCAGCCCATAATAAGGTTATCTCAAAATCTTTCAAATATTTTTTCTCAACTTTTTTTAGCATTTCAATGAATCAATTTGAATGTTTACAAATCCAAATACATTTTAATTTCAACCTAATGACAAAATTTTAGATTAGAGATATTTTATATCCTTTGAGCAGAGCACTTCAGCCTTAAATAAGCTAAATGGGCCAAACGTCCAAGTGGCCCCAGCGCCCCGAGTTGCGCTGCATGACAATATCCTGACATGTTAATGCCATAGCTGTGTCGTAGATAAAGTTCAGAAAACTAAATTTGATCAAAATATTGTTATTTTTAGGCTATTTTAAAGTTAAGAGTCACCCCTGAAAACTAATCAAAAGTTCAGATATAAACCTAATGGCCAGATACATCTGAAATACTATCTATCTATAAGTCTTTATCTAGCACAGCAGCTGGACCAAGTCCCGGCATTCTATCAGTTATCTCATACTTTTTAAAATATATAGAAGCTGTTACCAATGAAAAGTTGTTAAATATATCTAATAAATTATTATTAGAACTATCGAGCGCGTACCTGGATTTCAGCGATTCTCCAACAATTCATAAACCGTGTTCGCCACACTCAACTTTGACACTTCTTAGTACTTCACAGTTGACAGTACTTCTCTGATTTCTGTAACACTCTCCACATGTTGCAAAGACACTTAGCGTTTTTTACCCCGTTTACTCAAAATAATGCCCTAAAATAAAATTATTTTTCGTCAGCTGTATTGCTATCGCTACAAGCAATCTAAAAATATATAATAAATACGACGAAATACTGCAAGCTTAATCAATAAGATAATGGGAATATTTTTCTCTCGACGTGAATGATTAAAAAGTTATCTCAGAAGATATTCTTTC
>VOMN01115566.1:0-56609 GCA_014899125.1 Orchestia grillus
TAAATTTTTCTAATGATCATAATTTTTTTATTTCATTCCCTAATCAGCAAACTACCGCGTTCCACCCTGTAGTTAGTTCGAAGCTCCCTATTCACATAAATTGTGATCCAAAGAGTGAGAGACCGTTTAGTATGGACTATAGAGAACAGGAGTTCTATGCACAAGGCGTGTTCCCACACATGATCACCTGCGCCTAGAAACAGTAAGTTGAGAATGGAGTAAGAATAGACAAAGAAGTGACAGCGAAGAAGGCATGAAAACTGTAACAGCAAAATGGGCACCAAAGATACAAATCCTTAATTAAGGCCTAGCTATAGCTGTGTCAACCTAACAGCGTTCCCTGGGAACTCGAATACCCGTAGCATACGATAGAAGACCTAACTAAGCAAATCTTATTGCCTATTCTATGTCCCCTGAGGGGAATGTTTGGGAAAAATATTATATTTAAACAATATATAAATTATCAATAAAATACCACATCTATTTTACGAGTATAAAAAGTAGGTATAAATTTTACCCAACCATCTAAGTGAAAGCCTACAACAAACTTTTTGGACGAGTTTGGAATACGAGTATATTAAGCATAATTTACAGGTCACATTTAGGCCAAAGCCAAAAAAAAATAAAACTCTCACATTATAATCAGCTAGCAACACTACATGCGCTCAGTGGATCACTTCCATCTTGGAGACACTAATGGTAGCGACAAAACCAATAGCTGAACGATCCAAACACTCTTAAACTTTATTCAACAACAATAAACTTTGTTCTATGATCTTCATCGGAGTATCAGCTCTTGAGCCACGATGCATTTAACACGTTGCCAAGGCACTGGACCACTAATGTACTCATCAACCATTACTGCTTGATGGTATGCTTATGCGTCAACACTAATTTTAATTACGTTTAGAAAAAACAATTATGATTGAATTAATAAAACACCTAGATACCATCAATCCGAGTAAAGAGAATGAAAAAGAACGAGAAAAGCATAGCTAACTTCGAAACACGAAAGTGTGGTCGAGTCCCAAATCTGTTCCCCTTACGGAACAGCTTAGGTACAAACATTCATACGTAGGCAACGTGTTTCCAGCTCATTCTTTTAAATGCGTCATAAATTCAGGTCTTACTAGCTGGTGAGACACATTTCAAGTCGCTAAACGTAATTCGCTGAAATTTTTTGTGTAACTCACAGTTCTTTCTTCAGCAGGTATCATGCAGAGGTGGGCAGGTATGATGCGAAAATGTTGCAGTGTGATGAACTGCTCGCCTGAATTAGTTCTTCTTAATTCCCCATGCAATGAGACCATTGCACTACACACAACACGATCAAGACGATAAAAAAGACAGTTCCAAGAACGAACAACAAAATGAAAATAGGACGAAAATCAAACGGCAGTTATTTTGTTTAGGAGTATAAAAGTCATCGTGGTCTGATTGGATTTTTTGAATTGTAGATTGAAACTTAAGATAGAGAGCTTTAGTCTGTTTTGTTGTATAAAGATATATTGACCCATGGGGTCACCTTGAGGCAGTCAGGGAAAAAATAAGTGAAGTGATAATGCTATCGATGTGTTTGAATTTTGTATTCAATTAAATTTTGATTCAATTTGCTAAATCACAAAATATCAACGGTTTCGAGTTTAAATGCATTTCACGCCTCAGAATTTGCAATCACATCACGACAATGATGCACACAACCAATTCATGCTATTCCTCTAAAATAAAAACGACTTCTGCACAGCAGTTTTTGTGTCTGGAAAAATTATCATGTAAGCGAGATATTTTGCTGCATTATAATAATGATCATTCGCAACAATCGTAGTAAGTATAACTTAAGCTAACAGAAAACTTTTGCTAACATTTACTTTTAACCAATGTTAAAATATTTCACGAGTTATAATATAAAAGTACACGGAATACACTTGTGCGCATTGATTTATCTTATATTAATGCAATATCATAAAAGGTCTTGTTCAAGTACACTGATTCATATTTTGAACATCGGAACCAAGCTGAAATAAAATTATTTGAAAGATTGAGCCGACAAACTGGACCGCTTTTCTTTTGGAAAACTGATACAATCAAATTTCCATACAAGAAATTGAACTTCAGAGTAAAACAATACATGAAATAAAACGTACACAAATTAAAACAACAGAAAAACATTCCAAATGAAATCAAATTAAAGCAATTACATATCGTTTGCAAACGGCATTTTTCAACTTCCAAGACCAATATTTTATTAGTAATTTAATACTTGCATAGCTGTGCATTTCATAGTTCCTAGAAAACTACAGTTGAGTTTATTGCAAATTAGAAGAATAAAAAAGTAGTTGATATTTAGTTGAAGAAATTACTCAGCATTCAGTAAATATATTGTAGTTTCTCATGAAACCCAAATGAAAAATATTTTCTTTCAAATATTATTGTAGAAAATGTTTACGACACAAACTACAGTAGTTCCACACACACTCTTCAAAACTTTTCACGCGCATTTTGTTAAAGTTTCTAAGCCAGAAAAGCACTTAAGAATTGGCCAAATCTCAACATCTATTGAAAACAATTATTAGGCGATTTTATACACATTCTCACCAATAAGTTCGCAAAGTACTTAGAAATCTCACCCACGATTTGGTATGGTAGCTGCTCTATGAGAGGCCTGAATAGTTTGAACTCCACTCAACTACGGAAGTTTTTTTCCGACTTTGATTTCAAGTTTCATTTAATTTACTAACTTCATAAAAATGCAAAACTAGCTCATCAAAGTCCTGAATGCCCCGGACCGTGTCAGCTGACGTACTCTGAAATAATAAGTGAAAATGATCGAGCTAACATTCATGCGCAGGCCAAAACAAGGCAAACTGGGAAAAGGCACTTTCAATTATTTTAACACAGTTGACATAAAGTACTTCATTGGATTTTCAATGCATTAGTACTAACTACTGATGCATTAGGAATGTGAGAAATATGAGGTTTAAGCTTCATTTTTCAGGGGAAGCACTCCGCGGTTCCGTGAAAATCAGTTGCAGAGTAGCATTAGTTTCGAACATCAAAAATTCGGAAAGACAAAAGGCACCTCAGCTGCTTATAAAACATAGCGAAGCTTGAGTTAGACCATAGCCGACATACAGAACTTCCCAAATTGATAAAACAGTTGACAAATTCGAGCGCTTCAAGTTCAGCTCCGGTCGGGACCTCAAAGGTCATAAGCGAACACTCGTATTTTTTTACACAGGAAGCTAAATGCTCAGAGACTAGTGTCCACTTGAAACGCGGTTAGTTTTAGAACCGGAGTTTGCGTAGGTTTCTGCAATAGGTGTCATGATCTGGGGGGTGTTCCACCATAACAACATGGGTCTTTAACCCTCTGTCTACTATCCACGTAACCCTCTAAGGAAACGAAATGCAGGCACATGATAAACTGCCGGTTCTTGATAATCAGGTTAAACTTTTCATAGCTGTTATGTTCTTGAGATTATAGAATTTTTCAGATTGTTGCTCGTATCCACTATGCTCATACTTTTCGAAAGAGGTTCACGGAGCCTGAGGAATCATTCTATGACATAGAACGGCCCTAGTACCTCGAGATTTAATATCTATCAAAAAATTCACAGGACGAGTATAAGAGTCAATCTGAAGGTTTGAACCAACCACGGCTGTACCAATGTATGAAATTCAAAGTTGAGTCGTGGTAAATGCTTGTATCACCAAAGCCATTTCGGATGGTTGCTGAAATTGATTCGGAAGAGGGTTCAAAGAATTTTAAAATTGACGACCTTCATTGATCACTCAGTGTATTACACACCACAAGAAGTTACTTATATTACACCTCAGAGAATTCATGTTAAATTATGAACGATAAAAGTAATAATCGATCGACTTTTTTTCTATTTGTGGGAAAGAGAGTTGATCGTGAATAATTTTGCCCGAAGGGCTTTGTCCTGTGGAGTTTTATTCTGAAGTTTCAAGGAAAGGCTTCATCAAACACACTGCGAAGCACTTTCACCGTTTCCCATGAACTGGTAGTGTTTGCTCAGACATTTCACATCAGAGATTGAGCCGAAATTTCGTCACCTGGCGTTTGTGCTACTTCCCAACTGTAAATACTCGGAGCGAATTTGCACGACCAACTAACCCGATTCAATGGACGTAAATGGTCGCATGCATGCAAAAATATGCATCCACACAGATTAGATTATTAATTAGTTGAATGCTCCCATACATGAAATGTGATCGAACGAGCGAAAAGAAGAGAACGTTTAGCATGGACTTGATAAAACAAGGAATCTATGCACAGGTGTAAAATTTTGTGTGGTTCCTACACAAAATTCCTGGCGCATAGAAAAGCAAATTGAGAAGAACGAAGAAGAAAAGATGAATAATCTGAGAAGAAGGTCTGGTAAGGGTAAAAAGTAATGTGGGCACGAAACATAGAAGCCCTGAAGAGCAGCAAGCTAAAGCTGATGTACAACAAAAGTGTACCTCTCGGGACGCCAGTCCCGACAGCATAGAATAAACAAACCTAGCTAACCTGATCCTACTGCCTATGCCTCATGACAAGGGCATTCGTACAGTTAACCGAGCACCAGAACACCACATGTCTACGCCTTCTAATTTAAACTATAAAAACCTCAATGAGAAGAAATAAATGAGTACCTGAAAAACATAGAAAACAGTTTTCGAACAGAGAAATATTTGCGTGGAAATTAGAGCGGACGAGAATTGTCTCGTGCGACTTCGTCTTTGCGAGTCAATCTCGAGGACGAATGAATTCATTCCGGTCGAGGAAAGTGCAAACGGCTGAACAAGAAAGCACAAGAAAATTTTCAAATAAATTTCATTATACACATTTAGTTACACAAAGTTTACAAATACGCTCAGAATTATCTAATTTTCTAATCTAGAATTATCTAAAATATGAATTGCAGTTATTTCGCACAACGGAAATAAATGGACGTTTTTTTCCATACAATCAGCGTGGCAGCAGACAAGACGCGCCCCCGACTCACATGCGCTCGCGGAGCCTGACTACCACACCACGAAGTCTTTAATTAAAACTTGATCCAGTTTAATTCTGCCATCGCTCTCCAAGTTGCTCGAGACCTCGATTTTAAGGGTCGGCCGTAAGCGCTCCGACGTTTTATGTTCCCCGGCTTTGATTGGAGCTTAAGCGGCGTGAAGAGCCAAAAATTGAAACCTGGCTCGGATGCCTAAAAAATTATAACACTAATTTTAAGGAATAGTTAACTTAAAGAATCGCTTCAACGGGCCTAATTAGCGTTTATGACCAGAAGAGAAAAATAATAGAGTTTAATTTTTATTGTGATAGTTACGCATTATCACATTAGTGCCATAAAATCTGATATAAAGAGTTTCTTCAAGACGACCGTGCAACATCGTGCTAGAGCGAAGAAAAACAGTCTGCAATATATATATCTATCGTCATGCGACGAGACCCTGCGTTCAACTTTATCAAGATGACAAGTTCCTCAATCGACAATGAGACAAATTCATGAACGAGACATGTTAAAAGAAAAAGTTATAATTTTACGCAATTATCGACATATTTATCCAAGTAAATGAAAATGGATCAAGAGCAAACAACTACTTTAGGGAGACTTCAGGTAAGCACCCGAAATTTGAGATATTTCATCAAACCTGCCGTCGCATCTACTTGATCCATTTGAAATTATTTCTATTATTTCTTTGAGCGATTCTTGCAATTGATTAATTTCCAAAAATATAATAGAATCCGTGCGTGGTCAACTTATGGAAGATAATTAAAATAAGATATGGGGTTAATTACAGTTGCAGCCAAAATACGAAGGTAAACTCGCTTAACGACTACCAAACAAAACCAGGTGCAGGCGTGCCGCCCGTTCTGGTCACCATTGTGAGATCCTGGTCTGGATTTTGCCTGCATTGAGTAACTATAGACATTGCTGGTACGATATTAAGATAAGACTTATGACGACAACTCGAGGACCAGACCACCACAACAGTTCACACACAGTAGATAAACAAAACGCATCTTATTAGCCTATACAGCAAACAAGAGTAAAATAATATTCACCATGAAGCGTTGAAAATACTCGTATTCACGAACAGTACTTGTGATCAAACTGTAATCAAGACAACTGTACGAGGAACACGAAGCAGGTATCAAGAACATAAGAGGCAAAATACAAAAAAAAATACAGAATAGATCCTTCCCTTTGTCAGGTAGAAAGTGATATTAAGAGTACGCGTTTGTTAATCACTTGCACATAGAAAGTCTACATGTGCATAAATAATTACAATTTTAGTCGAAGTACACGTGATAGCGCATTCGGACTGTGTACACATGGCGTTCATCGAAGCCCGGAATCAATTATTACAACATATACTAGAAAAATTCAGAGGATAAAAAAAAGGCTTATAAGCTAGTTTACTGAGAGCAATATTGTGAAACCCGAGAAATGCAAAATAGTACATTGAAAATCGAATACGTCTATCATGTGAATTTTAAAACAGGAACCAATTTGTTCAGATTGGAGACGATTTAATCGTTTGACGAGCTATTTTTCCTAATTTTATTTCTTCGTCTTCGTTTTTATTTAGAGTTTCAGCAAGTGGCATGCTATTATTATTTCATTTGAACATCAAACCGCTTCCAACCACCTTCGATACTCAGCACAATTCAAAGTACAAACAAGCAGTAAAATAATATGGAACTGATGTTCATTAGCCTATCTCCATGTGCACAACATTCGGTTTTTCACTAATATTAAAATTTGAAATTAATGAAAATAAAGCATGAAAAATGAGTAATACTTCCGATAGAAACTTGAGCAGCTTTTCAAGAGCCCCTTCAGTCGGCAATCCATTAGATTTTTTTGCTCGAGAATTGGTCCCTGCCGCTCCTCGTAGCCATCGCTCACTCGGGACACGCCGATGTAACCAACTCATTAAGCCGCCCTCGTTTGGGGGAAGCCACAAAATGCACTCCCAACCCTTCTCAAAAAACGTCTTGACCCTTCACAAAAATTCTCCGCCACTTCGGCACCCCAACTGCGAGGCGGTGTGGAAGCCCGCGGAAATATCTGCGTAGGCTAGGGAAGAGCAGCGCCTCACCAGGAAGCTCCAGTACACGGGAGGAAAGTTTCCCTAACTTAGGGCAAAATTTGATGATGGATTACAACGCAAGTACAAAGTTAAATAAAAAATGAGCGGCTGCCAACCGCGCCTTGAGATTATCAGTGCTGCCATCACCACTCTAGAAAAAGCTAAAGGAAATACTGCACATGATTCCTCGGAAATATTTTGATCTGAGTTACCAAAAAATTAAACTCGTATCTTTAAAAATTCCTGCCGAGTGACAATTTGTTTAGATGTTTAGCCTAATAATCAACGTGATCTTCAAACATTAACGTACATTCCTTAAAAGAATACACATGTCATTTTATCATACAAAACTCCAAGCATGTTCCAAGGTCATTTTATAGACGTGTAGCCAAAGAAACATTCTAAAAAATTATCGCATCAAATTTTACTTTGAAAAAAGTCATAAGGATAACGAAACGTACGGTTAGAAGAAACTGTAGACCGTCATAAATTATGATAGATCTTGCATTGTGTCATAATTATGACGTAAAAACTATAGTCGAATAACGAATTTCAGGGAGTTTTCAGTAACAAAGTAAACATATCAAACAGAGTGTATTTTCAAGCTTAGACAACGTGCTCTATTCAATTACAATAAACCCGTGAAGAGCCAAGCGAAGAATTTCGCAAGACCTCCTCTTCGAGAACATGCCGGCCTGGAGTGGCGCACAGTGTTGATACGCAGCGCTTGGTCGCAAATTATTATGCCTTCGCAAAATTGGAGGCCCTCTTCCTTCTCTCATGAAACCGCTCACGCAATTATGATGTGCTTCCAGTACAGCACACGCATGCACATCTCCGCTGTCTGGGCGCATCTCCGATTTCAGGAAACTACTCAAGTGTTGAGAATTTTTGTTCGATGCACAGTAGCGCTGCTCAATCCTTGCAGGGAGAACGGAGCAAATATAAAGAAAACAAATCTTTAGGATGAAAAACTGCAACCGCTATTGTTTCTCATTATAAAAACGCGTTAGTAAACGTCAGGTACTCGGCCCGTGAACGCCTAGCTGTAAATGGTCATAAAAGTCATGTGTAAATACTAAATAACCAAGAAATTATACATCAGCACTTTCCGAATACACTTTTCAGTAGTTTTTCCCAACTCAAATGCGAGTGCAATTCCGAAAATTTTAACGTTTCAAAGATCTACTAGAATTACAGCAATGAAACGCATCTTTCAGTTAAGAAGTTTCAAATTTGAAGGCAGGCTTGAAGAGCGGTTACAGGGAACATAACACTAGGCACACACGCTTGCAGACCGGCAACTAATGCCGTTCATTATACGATAATTAGGGTGGAGGGGACGAAAACAGCTCCGGAAAATTTATTTCACAGTTTATAAGAGGAGAAAAATCACCCAAGGCTGACTACAGAATGTTCACATTTAAAACGCGAAAAACGAAGCTCAACGAAAAACTATCGCACTGGGTAGTGTTTATTAATAAATAATTAAATTCACGCCACAAAAGTTAATTACCATCATTCTCAATCAAATTAACGAAATTAGTTGTCAGCGTCGAGAAGCCTTCTTCCTCACATTATGAAACTCCGTCTAATGCTACCAATAAAAGTTGCACACATAACATTGTAGTGAAATTTTGTCTTCTCATTCTTTCAATTGGGTTCGGAAGTTAGATAATAAAATTCGCCTGCGCTAAAATGATACAAGATAAATGCCTTACACAGTGGAAATATCTTGCACTTTTTTATTAGTTCAAGGAACTCCAGACAAAAGCTTCAATCATGAGAAAAAAGTAAAACTGAATTGTTACTATACGACCAATACAAAACTGGACTAAGCCACGAACTGCAAATTCGAAAAATTCATTAATTATTATTTGTATCCACCAATAAAAACCAGCATGCTACAGCACAATGGCCCCGACCGAATGAGTGGTTGCTGCATGCACCATTCAACAATTGAAGGAGTGATCATGTCGGACCTTCATCCGCCCTGTAGGAGCCACTCTCGCACAGAGAACCAAAAAAAAAAACTCACTTGGTCGAAAAACTAAAACCGACGATAATTTACAGCAAAAACGGTTAAATAACTAGTAGGCCCCTATGGACTACGGGGTAAAAATTTCACGTGCGATGGAGAGAACAAATCAGGAACTACAGTGCGATCAGTTCACTTTGTATTTATAAGGACAAAATAAACAGCACACAAATACACAACGGGATTGGCACACTCGATTTTCAAACCTACATTCCAATATACCTACTGTCCTGCCGACGCAGAGGTTTAAGTGCTCTGCGCTAGCGGAGTGAAATGTTGTATAAACAACTCATTGCACAAACAAATTGGTAAGCCCGTGAGCAAATTCTGTGCACTGATCGAGTAACCAGCTGAGTCGTATTAACAATCGACGATGCAGTTGAGACGTGAAAGTGGGAATTGAACATCCAGTCTTTTTTCACATCCCAGTCACAGATACGTAGCGACGCTACAGCAAAAGGGGAGTACACGTAAATGTGATGGTTGTAGATGGATGTTTACATGCTATTGACGAATAAAAAATAATATTTTCCCACCCATGCATCGCAAAGTTCAAATCAGGAACAAGTATATAGCTCACTACTTCGTAAAATATTGAATTTCCATAGCTATATCTGTAAGGACATTTGCAAATTTTGGAGAAATTCCCAGAAGTTACACGACTCTTCTTATAGCTCATTATTGTATTGATAAGCCATTCTTGGGAAAAACACATAAAATGTCCTAAAGCTTAGAAGGAAAATGAAAAAATACATGTATCAATTCAGGTACATTCGTCTTCAAATTATTGAAGACCAATGAGCTCTATTCAACAGCGTTAGTAAAAGGTATCCTCAAGATTCAACCATTGAGGGGTTCTTTAACATGGAACACAGTGATCATTTTCTAACAATAATAGCAAGCCAGACTGCAAAGCCTAAGCGAGTTGGTTGTAAAAATAACAGGCAAAACAAAGTGAGTATCTTAACGTTCAAAAAATCCAGTAAAAAAGATTGTGATTCGAGCAAAAAACAAAGGCACTCTTCATAAATGGTTGATGTATTTCGGTTACCTCCACAAGAGGAAGGGAATGATAATAGAAATAAAAGTGAAACTTTTTTATGAATGACAAAACGAAACACATTCAGGTCCCAGTTGTGCTGAATATACGGGGTGTCCCAGAAAAAAGGAAACCCATTTTCAAATTAGTTTATTTTAAAAAATATTAAAGCTAGAAGTTTTCTGAAAACACTGTTTTATATGTTCACTCTTTCTGCACACATTGTGAAAATTGTACAAGGTTACAACAAAAAGTCAAAAATTATGCAGCGAATTTAGCAAAAGGAAAAAAAAGTGCTTGCGCGAGGAAGTCTAATTTTTTGTCAGTTGAAGAAACCATCAAACAAAACCAAATTTGTTAGTATGTATTCATGATACATGATAGTATGTATTCATGATACATGATAGTATGTATTCATGATACATGTATTTTATGATACAATGAAATCGTTGTTCAAAATGTTGTTGAACCGGGTTTAAAGCTTCCAGTTCTTAAATAACTTTCCACCACAAAAACTCGTTCTTTTGAAAGCTGCATTTTGGGGTTCTGAAATATGCAATAAAAATTACCGTGCATACTGATTTCATTGGTATTCATTGTATCATGAATACAAACTAACAAATTTAGTTTTGTTTGATGGTTTCTTCAACTGACAAAAAATTAGACTTCCTCGCGCAAGCACTTTTTTTTCCTTTTGCTAAATTCGCTGCATAATTTTTGACTTTTTGTTGTAACCTTGTACAATTTTCACAATGTGTGCAGAAAGAGTGAACATATAAAACAGTGTTTTCAGAAAACTTCTAGCTTTAATATTTTTTAAAATAAACTAATTTGAAAATGGGTTTCCTTTTTTCTGGGACACCCTGTACAACGAGCCTTTACGGACACTTATTAAAAAAAGCAAACTGTCTGGTGAATGCTGGCGAGGTCAGACACATTATTCGTTAAGCTTCCGCTCTTCCTATTTTGATCGAACCTATTTACTGTTGCGATGCACAATCTCGTATTTCTATGCTACAAAACGTATCCGAGATACAAAAAAAGGAAATTTGTTGCTGGGGGCCTCTCGGCATTTGAAATGCATATCTACTGAACTTTTAAATGCACACAATTTGGGCTAAATTTGTACGCCGTAGTCATCACAGCTGTATGGTGAAAATTACTATAGAGTAGCATTTACCGAGAGGTCTAAAAAATGTGCTTACTGTTTCTAATTCAATAATATTGAATCAAATTACTCGCACTTTCTTATCGCGTGTGTAATTGTAGTGTATTAAATTAGCCGCGTAAAAGGAGCGCTCGCAGGTAAATCAGGCGCATGCACAAGGTCCTTTTGTTTAGAAATTATCGAATTTCAAACAGTAAGTAGAATTATTTGGACCCCTCTTCATACAGACATAATAATATAGTTCAATCCTTTAGATGAAATTATACAATAAAATATAAGTTGGGTAGATTTGAAGTAGACATGTTCGCTCTGTGATGACAATGTTACGAAACCAGCGAATTATTTCAATTCTGACGTGAATTACCCATAATAGAAAAACAAAGCTGAAACATTTATGATTTAAAACAAGAATCGATATAATTACCCGTGGATAGAACTTTCCTTGCAAAATGCGCCCGTCAATAAAATATTAAAATTATTTTTCTTTATCATAAAGTAAATCCCCAATTAATCAATGAATGACCACTAGCCATTTACTGATATTTATAGCCACCAGCGGCGAGGGCGACCAAGGATTAGGAGTTCGAGGATATGAAACATTACTCTGAGATGTGAAATATTACACTAGTTTCATAAGGATGCCGATCATAATAATGTATATAGTAAAGTAAATGATCTAAAAAGCCCATTTAAAACAATATGCTTGAAGCCCATACTCTTTCATGAGTGATTAGGGGTACTGCTATTTGTTATCAGAACAGGTTTTTAAATACTATAAACTGAGAATCAATGCACTTGAAGAGCAAAATAATGATAAGGTGAAGTGCATCAATTCAAGAAAATTACATTTATAACTATAATTTTGTTCACATTATGATATTAAATATTATTACCAGTCAAAAATATCTAAAATTAAGGGTGTGAAATAATTTCAATGTATGACTGATTTCAGTGAATGCAGAAATTAGTTGCTGAATCAAAATTAAATTTGAATTTGAATTCAATTAGAATTTTTAAACTTCCAAAATGAAAAGGAATCCTTACTTTCCCAGGTCGAACCTCAGGTTTCATCCTGTTTCACTTTATGTAAATGTGGAGGTTTTGTTCAAAAGAGGTTTGTCCTTCTCATTATAATTTTCTGCGGCAATTGTTTGAACTTGAAATTCACTGCTCCACTAAATATTAGAAATAAGACAGCACAGCTCTTACTAACGGTTTTTCAGCAGAGGAAAAAGAGTACATGACTATTTTACTTCCAAATGCAGCTAAGAAATCTACAACTGCAGCTACCGAATACGCGATGCTTAATGAATCAACTCTAGATAAGTTCCAATACCTCATGCCTAATGAGTCAACTTGGGCAAAGTTTCATTGGTTACACAGCGTTCCTGCATTGTCGCACGGATTGGGGTATTGCGATAAGGAAACTAGAGCTTCTCTTTCTTAACGAACGTTCTGGCAAACAGTGACTAACATGAATTAGGTGGAAAACGATAGCACACGTTCAGAATCACAATATAAAATGGTACACCATACTTCCAACTTCTCGATCTTGAATAGGCACAAGCTACAAACCATCAACATTTAATCACTAAAATCAATGAATAGAAATGAACCTTCGGTTTTACGCTGAAGAAATAAAAAACTGCGGACAGAGCCATCAAGTCGAAGAGCAGGGGAGCGCGACGAGAACAGCTTTCCTAATTAGAAAACGTGGACGTTGATCACTGAGAACGGCCCTTCTGAGATGAAAAACAAGCAGAGGCGTTCCAACCAGCAAGGCTGATGGTCGCTCTTCAGAAGACTGAAGGCTGGGAGCTCAAGTCTGAAGGGCTTTGCTACCGTCTTCGCTTTTTGGGCGTTCGAATTGTAGAAATACATTCCCAACTTGACAAAAAATTAGAATTTCGTGCTTCAGAAAAGTTTGAATAGGCTACGTTAACAATTCCTAAGCTATCCACGCTAAAAAGTGACCGTAGAGATAAAAGGAAAATAAAGCCTACCTAAAACATTTGATCTATGAGTAGCTCAAAGCTCGGGATGGCAAACGCAGCTGTGCTTATTAGACAAAAACGACTCGTCTAGTGATAAAGCAAGCCAGTTTTCAGCACTTCACAGCAAAAAGACAGGATCCATTACTCCTTCACTAAACTTTTGAAAACCAGGGTCAAGGTTTTATCGGCCGACGAAACTCATGAGACATGTATTTAGAAACAGTAGATAACGAGACATTTATGATGATATTCATGCAACATGCAGTCAAAATTCAACAGAATTCTCTCAGACATACGTGTTCTGTAGAATTATTTCTAAAAGCACTTAAATTGTCTTTACATTTCGTATAATTTAAAAAGCACGGGCATAATAATTTCATTTGATAACAGAAACCGCACATGATATTTCCCTACAAAGTGATTAATATTTAAAAAACGCTTAACTTTTATAGCGTAGTATTAACCACCGACAAAGGAACGGTTTCCGATTAACAAGTCGCGTAGAATTTTGACCTTGGATTGGAAAAAGTTTGACTTACCTGGAGGCGTACGACCAACTTTGAAACAAAAAAGTAACTTTACAATGCACTCAATATCTTATATTTATAATATATTTCTTTTGTATGAACTTCGTTTCCTATAATCATTCAGATCAAGTCGCTATATAATTTGATAGCGGAACAAATGAAAGTCTTGGCAAGTCCGTAAATATATAATTTTTCACAATACAAGCCACAATAATTACAATGAAAAATCTCACCATAATCCTTTTTTAACGAGGACTTTGAAGGGGGTAGAGACATTGGACACTGGACAAGAGGACATTGGACTTTGCCAGAGCTTTTAGGTTCCTATTAAAATTGAGTAAGAAGAGAAATAATATGACTACCAAATCGTACTAAAGCGCATTCATAGCGAGATATTGAAGATGACCCAGCTCACTCACAAAACATTCAAGCTCTCGTTTCTACGGAGTAGTTTCAGAATAAGCTAATTACGAGTATACTGAACTCTCAGTTGCGCCAGGTACAAGACTGCTGACAACGTAGTACACACAAAGCTCTCAACTTCTGGCAGATCGCTTGATGAAGCCTGGAAGCTCTAGAAGCTCTGGCCTAACGCCATAACTGAAGTTTGATGGACTAAGCAACTCAGTCCAGCCTCGCCATAAACTGCAATGAGAGCACAGGTCTCTCAACACGATTGACAGGCACACGTGACTCGCTAGTTCGAACACTCGTCCAATTTAACTAAATGCAAAGCATAAAATACTCTGAGAAATGGATGGAATTTAAAATCATACAGACTACCGGGGGTAAATGTACAGTTAAAATGAACATTAAATGAACCATGGTCTGTACCGTGGTACAGACCATGAACCTGCAACGTGGTCTGTACCACGTTGCAGGACCCTATTAGTAAAAAAAAATTATTATAATTTCACAATCATTCAGTAGAGCTACGCCGGGGCAGCCAAGATAAATAACCGAGACAGGATACGTAATTTTATGGTAGAGAACACACATTCAGAACTTGCATAAACAGAATTAATCAGGTTACATTATCTTAAGAGCAGACTAATCCTCCTTCTTAACACTTTGACTGCGGTTCTTCACGCAGGAAATATTTCAAGTCGACAAAAATTTCCGCTATGAGTTTAAAACTCAACGAATTTGCTGTCATAAATTTGGTTATCCAATTCATTTTCTCCCTAATCTAAACTAGCTTATTCGAATAATGAGCTAAAATTTTATGAAAACTGAAAAATTTGTATTCGTATATGTTAGTGCTTTCGTTACGTTAGGTCAGATTAGATGATCGCATGTACCGTATATGACGCACGTCGCAGTCAAAGTGTCAAGACTTCTGCTAAAGCTTATATAGAATTAACCAATACTTTGGAAGAAACAAGCTGCTGTAGCACACTATTGAAAATATTTCTGATCGTATTTCAACCCTTGTGGCAGGCCATGAACACGGAATGCGATCACGGATCGTAACACTTTTTCAACAGTGACGAGAGAAAAGTTAGAATGTCTCCATGGCCCACGTCGACAATTGACAATTTAGAGTGCAAAAGCCGCTTTACACTCGACATTGCACTGTAATACTAAAAAAAAAGTAAAAGTTATTTAGCACCAGAATTAAGATACGAGATCCACGTAGATGATCTCCATGCAATACGGTTTATGAGAAATTCAGTATTTCAACAAATAAACTGGAAACGCAAGGTATTTAACCAGTTTTTCTCACAAGAGCCCGTAGTTTTGGCAGATACACACAACAGCTAAGGAAGTACGCGTCATGTTCGCAGTGTACGCAATACGGAAACGACAAGCCAGAAAGAGAGCCCATAGCAGGACGGGCTTGTGAGCACGAGCGCTGAGGGTACAATAGAAGTAGCAGAAGAGTCCCAACATAAGGGCCAGGGAAGGCGAGGATGTCGACAGAGTGGCTCCAGAGCGGCCGTCTGGGGAGCATTTAGAGCGCCTCGCTCGCATTTCGCACGCGCCCATCCAGCAGAGAGACTGGAACGCTCGACATGCGCCGGGTGATGGAGGCAGAGGTAGTGTGTAGACGCGGCGTGTGGCGCCTGTCGCATGCCGACTGTCGTGGCGGCCCTTCAATATACAGGCCGCGAAACGATTATGGCAAGGTTTGAACAACTCAAATATAGTACTGAGAAAATGTGACCATTGTAACTGTTTTGAAGTTGACATGGTAAATAAAGTTAATGACTTGTATCATTTAGAATAAGGAGCAGATGGTATTGAATAAATAAATTAGATTGTTCTTCAAGCGGCCATGACAGTGAAGTTCGGTGATTAATTTCAGTAGGACGAAATAAAGCTTAGTTGGTAGCATAATGTGAAGCAAGGACTAGGTAAGAAATTCTGGAGTTCCACGGGAATTACAACTTTGGACACTTGGCTAATGGTGATGACCACTGAGTGAGATGGCAAGGCGTGGTCAACAGTCCTGGGTACCACCTCACTGGGAAGACAAACCACGGCAAACTAAATACCCTAGCCAATATCACTCTCGTAAAGCAGCTCATTTTTGCAGATAAAAGCACAGGCGATTTCCAAACAAGGTCGTCAATTTGAAACTCAGCATGAGAAAAGGAAAATAATTTTGAATTCTTGTGAATTGAGATACACATTCGTATATTCTTTGATATACAGTAAATAATTTATACCATGAAAAGAAAAGAAAAACTAGTCGCTAGATTTCAGAGAATTTCATGAACTCATGACAATACATCGAATGCTCATCATGCACTTCATCAATTATCGCTTCATCAAATGACAAACTAAATTCACAGAAAAATACACAGTATCGTAAAACTTTAAATCAAGACTCAACACCATCGTTTTATGCCAGAGTAAACTAACTAAGTTAATGATTTCGTACACACCAGCGAATAGGGAAGTAGGCTAGGAAAGCACGGAAGATACTGGTGCGAGATTTTATGACGTCGGCCAAGTAAAAAGAGAGAGAAAAAGAGAGGGAGAAAGAAGTAGAGAATCAGCACAATTTCCATCAAGCATTGGCCCGCAGCCACATCAGCAAACATCTCTGGTGACGGCAATAGACGATCTCACTCCTCAATGTTCTGTAGAGCGCGTAAAAATTCTAATTTTAATGCTTGTGACATACTTTATACGAATTATACACATGACATTGAACTTTGATAACAGAATGTTTTCCCTCATTGCAGCTTAATAAGATGGCAAATGGAAAATTAAAAAATCTGACGAAAATGTTCGTCGATATAAGGTACAAATAATATAATAGCAATCCAATTGAGTAAAAAGCTCTACACGAGTCAATTAAACAATGAAGTATTTTTAATTGGCAACCAAAGCCTCGTTATAGGCACGATTTTATCAGCCAATAAAATACCTACTACAATGAAAGCACAAACACTTTCAGGCGTTGAATTAAAAATTAGGAAGCCTCTTCAAAAGCTGCCGTGAAGGTTCACTACAACACATCCAGTGCGTCAACACGTCTTGGAAGATAAAAGAAAGAAGAGATCGAGAGCTCGGAGCCGAGTCTGGAAGATGCCACGGCGTCGTTGGGCGCTGCAATAGAGGCCGATAATACGAAGCCGCACTTCTCTAATTGAATCTTAGAGAGCTCACAGGTCAGGTTTTACAGCCGCTCGCCCTTTCATGTCAATCTAATGAAGCCCCAGTGAGTGTTAATTGAGGGAGTCCAGATCACGGAGGCCTATGAGAGACGCCATGCTCTCAACTCAGTGATTGCCAGATCGTTCTTTCTACAGGAGGCAGGAGAGGGAGATGGAAGATTTCTTTTGGATGGACATGAGGGGAATACTCAAGAAAGATATTGATTCTGAATTCTTGCCAAGAACACAGTCTTCAATGCAACATCAACAGAGCGCCAAGAAGGAAAGACCCTGTTGCAGGAATAGAACAGATCTCTGAATCAACATTGTGGCCAAAGAAACTTAGACCTTTTTATGGCTGGCATTTGTTGCGTGGAAGGACAAATTTTTCTCATTCCAATGAAAGAATGAAGTGTGTACTAATAATTTTGATAAACTAGAGATCTTTTTTCGTTATCTTCTAGCAGAGTATCTGAACAAAGAGCCAAGAATTCTAAGTATCTTACTAGGGTATAAAAAATACAAAGCGAAGAGACTTGCAACGACAAGAACACCAACAATTTTGCTATAAAATTAGTCGTCTGAACTGTCTTATATCAGAAGTTAAAAAAGTACGCACAAGCACAAATGATTAAATTTATATCCAAAAACAGATTCTCAAAACCCTCATAGACGAAACCTTCCTCCACAGCTCAGAATGTCACCGACCAGACATAACTTCCCCTCGACACGCTCACTACACGGCACATGTTGCCACGAGAGGACTTCTGAAACAATGAACACCCCGAGGCGATCCTCATAACCCAGTAACAGGAAATTTCCAGCATAGCATCAATCTGAATATTGGCTTTTGAGACGTTTACATCCAGAAAAGAGAAACTATTGACTCTCAAATTCCCCGTAACTTAGTCAATAATATGATGTGGCCATCATTATTTGAAATAAAAGAAATACACAAAGGACAGGAAAGAAATAAATAATTACGTTCCACGGCACAAACAGACCGCGACACTTGATTCAGGAACGTGGACGGGTGAAACTCATCCGCCAAGCAAAAGTAGAGCTATATATTTAGTATGGCATGGTTGATTTTACTCAAATGGGTTTATGATTGTTTCTCATTCAAATAAAGAACAACTCTACAATGAAGTTCTCACCCTCAAGACGTACAACTTAATGAAGAAAAATAGTAATAAAAAAAATAAATGACTGAAGCTCCATATCGACACTGAGAAAATATTTTTTATTCATTAATATTCGTAAACCAGCATCAATCAAAATCCTTCCTCAAATGTATAAAAACAAAGGATTAAGCATAGGGGACTATAACCGCCTTATACCCTGAAATAATTCCTCAAAGTAAACTAACCTTTGTCTGGTATTTGTGCGCTTCAATGAAAGTTTTAATAAAAAAATATATTGAAATAAGTGAACTGTAACAGGTGTTTCACGCGTCGCCTTCAATACAAAATGTTGAAATGTGAATTGAAATCTACTGAAGTAATGTTGAAGCAATGTAAAATTTAAACTTCTTTGTGAATTTAAAGTCATACCAGGACGTAGAAGCTTAACTAGTCAGGTAACATAGAGGACGATGACACTTCTACCGATGAATGAGCGAACGAGCAAAAACTATGGAATAGGCGCTAAAACAAAGCGCACGAAGTTCATGGCCCAGATCCAATGGTCATTCATTAGCAGAAGCCCATTAATTTAATGAGAACACTAATGGGCCAAACTTTGGCAATTAATCCGCAACGGAGTCGAATAAAAATTTCCAATAATAAAGCAAGTCTGAAGCGGCCGATCGGGCAATCAATTCTGTGAATGGCCGATTCGAAAATCCATTGAACATTGAAACTCTAAAATAGTGCACGAACGCTCGAATGCGAAATATTGATTGGCACACTTCAGGCTGCTGAAAACGGTAATAAAATTCTGGAAACACGATAGCGCTAATATTACGAGACATTAATTAACTCTAAAGGCTTTAAGGGACTCTGTTTACTTACGCAATTATTGAAAAACAATTCTAAACATGTGCTCTTACAATGAAAAAATTATATTTCTCTTTTCGACGAACAGTGTAATAAGTTCAAATCAGTCAGTACCCGACCGGCTCACCAACAAACCCAAAGCGATCATTCGGTGGCAGCGTTGAAGAAATAAGGAAGGTTGAGGGTTGAGTTGAGCGCAATTGGAGTTCTGGACCACGCTGCCATCAACATGGCCTGAACGCAGCAAACGTGGTGCAGGAATTACACCGAGTTAAATGCAATGCACTCCAGAAAAGCACAACGTTTACTCAAAATCAACTTAATATTTTAATTACAATCGCTAAACCCTTTGAACAAGCAGCAATATACTGTCGATTACAATCATGTTGCTCCTGAAAAATACCACAGGTAAGTAATGAGGTGTTTTCAGGATTCTTGGTATATATTGTGTGATAGTAGTAGTGGTGATGGCGGTGTTGGTGATAGCAGCGCTTCAGTAACTCAGACTATCTCGCACCGAACGAATAGGGACCATTTAGTATGGACTTAGAAGACCGGGGAATCTATGCACAAAGTGTGTTCCACACAAGATGCCCTGCACATTAGAACTATAAGTTAATTAAGAAGGAAAGGAAAGAACAGACAAATAAGAAATAGCGAAGAAGGAACGAAAACGGAAAGAAGTATTTTTACTTTTACAAGTAGGATCTGCCATAAGCCAAGCAACAAACGTAAATAATGAAATAGGGCTAAATTAAAAAATATAAATACGACGGAGTTCGTGGAATGGCTGCCCACATCTTGAACACCATTATATGTGAAGAAAACTACCAAGCCAAAAATTTGTTCCATGTCCAGGCAACTGAGCTCGAAACCGGATATGTTCGTTACGAGCTTCTTATCGTGATGAGCAAGAAGTAAAGAAGATAGAGTTATTTTCTTGTTGCTTGCCAACAGCTTTCGATTGCATCTGAAATGTAGTCTTTCGGTACTCTAAGTATGTACTAGTCCACACGACGTCGCTCACTCGGTGCACGAGTGTTCGACAACGCGTCAGCTAAAATATAGCCTCAAAGTCTAACGCAGTGGGAGGCGCCTCAGCTGCCCCTTTTGTGTACTAACTAGGGCACGTCGGAATCCTGACAGCAGAAAAACCAGTTGTTTAGAAAGCAAAATACAGGGTAATTTAAAATATTATACAAATTATACAACCATTTTCCAGGAAGTGGTATTTTTGTAGGAGCAAAACGAATGTGAAATTTTGACTTGCTCCTCTACCTTCACAAAATTTCAGATTATTTCCAAGAAAATTAGGTCACTGCAGTGCAGGGATTCGTCACTATAGTTTAAAATTTTATTACAATGAAAATTGATACAAGATATTTGAATCATTCCATTTCGCACAATGGTCTACAAAGTTTTTTAATCGATTCTATTTTTGTGTTCGAGGCATCATGTTGCGTGAAGTTTCATCCTTTTGAGTGGACTCTTAAGAAACGGATACTCAAGATAATTCACAATGTGTCTCAAAGTTTATCGAGGCAAAATGAAACTACAGAACAGTGTATTTATCCATCCACCATCCCAACTGTCAATTCGCGAATGGCACTAAAAATTAATGGAGACAAAGACAGTGCACGATACAAACAGGAATGGGCAACTGAGAACATCTGAAAAAGCTCGATCATGTAAGAGAAATTTCTCTACGTTCTCCCACTAAATCCATCCGCATTGTTTTGAGGCAATGTTAAAGATAACGTGTATCGAAGGGAGGTATGGCACATTACTGCATTGAAACGAAGGATACCAGATGCGATTGCAGCCACTGACGAGGCTGTGCTACAAAGTTCACAGCTAGAAATCGAGAGCTATCTTGATGTGCTACGTGCGACTACCGGTGTTCATATACAAAGAGGTATATTAAATGAGGTTAAATAAACTGTGATTATCACTGTTTACAATGGAACTAGTCAAATTAACCTAGGAATGGTAACCTCGGGTTTCTCATACACCGTAGTTTGCTTTCAAGTTTTTTTTCTTATGGATTTAAGAAAGAGAGTCTCTGCTTCACGTAACCTTAGATTTGAGGTTACTATTCCAGGGTTAATATATCTTATCCACTACCTTTGTAATTCAATATTAAGAGACCCTGTATTACGAAATGGCAACAAATACTTTTGAAGCACACTTGTTATAATCTTTGAACGAAACAGTTGCATTCCTATCCGGTGTCAGAAGTACCAAATCATATTACCGACAATATATAAGTTTTCATTAAAAGATTATTCATAGATGCATCAAAAATAATATCTTACTGCCTATGGTGGGTTACAAATAAAATTTGAATTCATTAAAGTGGTTCTCAAATTAAGTATTGATATATTCGAATGTCAAGAAACTTCTTCAAAGATATCAGCAATACACTGTAAAAAGAAAAATCATAGATTAAAAAAGTGTCCCAATTCTTTCAAGACTATGCAGACATTAGTGCCAACATCTCTGTCTTATCTATGGACATGCATACATGGAGTGAAATGAGCTAATTTCATCGAACGAACCTCACGTTGAAGTTCGTTCAGTTAATCCTGAAATACCTTAAAATAAAGAAAAAAGAGAAAGCGCTACTTGGTTCAAATGTACTCTATTTATAAATTACTATATCACTGAACACCCACAAAAATACATATTAAAAGAAAAACAAACACGAAAAAGGAATCAACAGAAGTTCATAGTGTAAGATGGAAATTGACCTACGAAGAAGATCACTGAAGAGGAGAACATACAGGAACAGATAGAACAAAAGACATGGACCCGCACAAAAGAGGCCATTATAAGCAGAAGTTCTCGAGAGAGCACCGCGCCTGCGACAAAGTTGAAGACAAGCGTGACAGCGCTACAGGCAATAAAGCTCCTCTCCAGTCACAGCTGTCGCCAGCCGGGCCGCTGCAATATACGATTTCCAAATTGTTTGACACCGATGCGACATACAACTACTAGAACTATTAGTTCCCAAACGTTGGAACACTTACAAACCAAGTAAGTTCAAGTAATTAATACAAACTTTGTAAATGCAAACTTATTAAGTACAACTTGGTATATACAAACTAAGTAAATACAACTTTTTCAGTTTTAGCTCCGCGAAAAAACGTTGCTGGAAATAAATTAATTCTTTAATTATATCATTTGGGGCCTGCTTGGCTGGAGAGTGAGTAAATGAAATGCAATTTGATTCTGGAACCAGGCGTTGGCGGTGTCAACACACAACGCTACATAAACGCATAACTCGGAAGATACTATCAGGGCTTGGCTAAAAAACTATCACAACTATTTTGAATACAACTTCAAGCATTCAAAGTCCATGAATGTATTTAACGGTTTTGATTATATTAAACAAATTGAAATCAATACATAACCTTTTGTCTCACGAAATTAAAATAACAATAATCTTTGGGTAGATGTCACTGTGAGGTACCTAAATCCTTTCTGTAAAACTGATGTATGTTCTTCCATTCGATACTGAAGGTTTCCTGATGTATTTAGAAGCGCTTGTTCAGCACACATGTAGCGCACGACCCAAGAGAATCTTATAATTACAAAATTATTTTAAACACGTTTAACTCGTTCTACCTGCAAATATTATCTTTAGCGAAAACAAGTTTCTTCAAATATTAAAGAATAAACAAACATGATTTAAAGACAAGTGGAAATGACAAAGTGTTAAAAATATTTCCAACAAATAACAGTACAGGTGAAGGCTTGCACCTCACTATGAGGGATTTAATAAAATTCAACGAAAATAAAAGTTACCATTGTCGGTTTTTATTTCAAATTGAATTTTTGCTTTTCTAGGGAATAATTATTCTCGAGAATAAAAGGAATAACTTCACGAACGTCATCTGCAGGCACACCTTCGATATTCAGAGGAGGTAATCCGCTCACGCGCTGCTCCCCAGGGATTTGCGAAGGATAACAAGTCTTTCTATGCATACCCAATGTACTCAGCTTTTGATCTCCCTATCGACACGCAGTCCAAGTGAGTTAATAAAAACAAGACAACAGGGCTCTATTCCATGTTCCTGCCATCACAAACAGAACGGTCAGGTATCATCAATTAATAATGTTAATAATGACAACTAGCTTACATGATTTGCAATTTTGAGAGCTAAACCAGCATGCACTCATGCAACATGAGTGCATTAATTAATAAGGCAGAATATATATGCGCTTATTTAAAAAAATTATTAAATTTAGAATTAAATGTTTTTTTTAATTCATTTAACCCGCGAGTGAAGTGTGAGAGGCTACGTGGTCTTCCATGGGTTTGGGAGGAACAGGAATGAAGACGCTCGTGTGATGAGACGGTGCACGGTGCGACGGCCCCAGCCGCAAGCAAGACACAGATTCAGAGGAATTGAAACGAGAGTTTGATCCGTTACGCCCTAGTGCAGCTCTCAAGTCGCACGTCGGCTTACCTGCTACATTACTTCGTCATTACTGCAATGGGCTTAAATTCATCTTGCACCATTTGGCAACGAATGTGACGTGTTCAGCACTTATTATAGCAAATCCAACGATATTTTTGTTTTCATTTAAATATTCATTCAAAGGTGCAAACACCATACAAAAAAAGTTAACTTGCTGCGAGAAATAATTTGAGGGAGCAAAGGGTTAATAACTAAAGAGATACTCGACTGCAGCAACAAGTTAATCATCTGAAGCAGCAGCGGACACACGAGCGTTGCTTAGACCATTGATTGCTCGGAGTGCCCTGACGAGGCCAGCCACTAACAACACACCGAATTGCTCTTCCCCAGAGAAGGTCCAGAATCCAAAACAGCCCTCGAGGAGCGCTAACTCACCAACATTTGCAGAACCTCAAATCTCCTTCAATTTATGTTCACGGAAGAGTTGGAATATACGAGACATCAAAAATATTAATCCGAATGGAGATAAATTTCATTATAATGTTAGCACCATCGCAGAATGATAGCAAAGGCGCCTCGATACCCGCTAAAATTTTACGTATGAGTAGAAAGTGAAAGACGTGGATTAAATTTTCATAAAAAATCTGCTCTCTGCTTTGAGAAGATAGGGGATCCAACGGTCGAGGCACCGCACACCGCGAAGTCGGCAACGCGTGTGAGCAACCGCGCATAAACTTTGCATCACGCGGGAGAAAAGACGCGAAACCATCAAATCCTAACCATGGTGACGGCTAAATAAAGGCGTAAAACATGTCATCACAGTGAAGGCTATCACAAAATGAATTAGAAATTTGCAAAGCAGCGGTCGGGGGTGACCTCTGGGTGATGATCGGCAACTGGAGACCTCTTTGTTATGCATAGGGCGCCTGGCATGTCATTATGAGAAAAATTAGGAAACTTGACGCAAAATAAAACAGTTCTGTGAGCGAGACCATGGAAATACTGAAAGAGAAAAAAAGGGTTGACTACGTATCATGCAAACAATATGTTAACAGCGTAAAGTTTACTACAACGTGAGGGTCTTAAGTTATAACGTTGGCATCTCGAAAAGGGAAATGAATTAAAGAACGAGTCAGGAAGAAGCAACTGTAAATTTTCGTTCAGAAAGTGTCTTGCATGACACATCGGCTGCCCGGGGCAGAGAGTACTATTCTAGGTGGTACTAAAGGCGACTAAATGTTTAAGGAAATTTCAATGACTAAACGTCTCTCTTGATTGAAATTCCCGAATTATAAAATAATAACACAGCCCGACTGGTAATTCAGACAGCGGCCAAGAGATGAAGTCGATCGAGACCAATATTGAAGTTCAAGTACATGCATAGGAATATGAAGATCACATGCGCTGTATAAGCGTGTAGTGCTCTGATCACAACGTTAACAAAGCACGCAGCAAGAGCATAACCGCAGCCACAGCGGGCACACGCCGAGGTGTCATAACCGCAGCCACAGCGTGCACACGCCAAGGTGACATAACCGCAGCCACAGCGGGCACACGCCAAGGTGACATAACCGCAGCCACAGCGTGCTCACGTCGAGGTGACATAACCGCAACGCGCACGGCGTGGTTACAATAATTTAGAGAACATTTCAAAAATTTTATTCAGCTGCGGAAACTTCGAGTTTATAATATGTTAGAACGTAAAAAAATTCAATCATTTGCTTCTTCATCCAGAACGAATAGCATCTGAGCAAGAATTTATTCAGTAATATTATTTATTTATCATGAGACCAAGATCCTTCCAGTCAGTTGATATTCAGAAAAAGTAATGAAAGGGTATTTGAAATAGTATTTTTTATTTTACAGTCGTATTGCAATGGGGGAAGCAGGAGAAGGCGTAATTCTTTTATGTTCGGACGCTTTAAGTTTTTGTTGGAATTAAAACCTCAAGAGTACACTCCAAGTCATCACAATTTCGAGATAAAGGAACGTAAGAAATTGATTAACTTTCAAACCCATTTGACTCAGATTTGTTCATTCCTAATATCATAACTTAATAATGAAATATTTTCTCTTTTACCTCCTTTACTGAAACTTCTTATAACGCTTCAAGCACATAGAAATAAATTGAGCCCAAAGACAGGACACTAGAAAGGTGCCAGTGTCCTGCACTGAATTCAGGTGTACACTAGATAGGTGCTAGTGTCCTGCGCTGAATTTAGGTATACATGCAAGTTCTCTACCTCACACATGATCTACACAAAAGTTCACAGAGTGCTTAAAGAAATATGGAGTGAGAGGCTGCGACTACCACAGCTTTGGACTCACCCCTCATTTGTTGCCCCGACGGCGCCGCAATAAGTGTAAATGCACGAGACTGCGCCTAATGACGCTCATCCGTCTGGCCTACAAGAAGCTCTGCAGCTGACCGCTGACATTAGTTTGCTGCGTCGCAATTTAGCGATGACGAGGGGCACACTGTGGTGGCCTCGATCATTTTCGGTTTTTTGCCGGCCACTGCGATTGTACCAGCAGTAGACCGCTAGTCTCAAGGCTCTTAGTCTCACGATGTCTCACGACCTCGAGAATGTATTAGTCTCACGAGGTCTCTTTTCCTGAGAATATATACGGAGGTTTGTGATTATTGAACACGTGGGAAATGAAAAAAAACTTGAGAACAATTAATGATGCATGAGCAGGGAAATGAAACATGTGGCTGGAACAGATAGAAGCAATCATTCAATCATTAGGATGTAAAAACACAGTTTAGTGGATGTTTTAAATAGAAGTGAACAATGTCAAATATGAACTGATCAGCATACAACACATATTTGACGTACCAGCAGCATACAACGGGACCAGCATACAACACATATTTGACGTACCGGAAAACTTGATCTGATGCAAACATGTGACATAGAATTTTATGCAAATCAATTGTAGGAAAACACTATCATGTACTCTTACTCAACTACGTGCATCGCTCTTTTGAAATTTTTGTCCAACTAGAATTTGCATCAACGTGAACCAAAATATCAATACGTAAAAATTTTCACATACAAACGAAAGCATCAATTCAATCTCCCCCTCCCAATTTCTCAGCGTCCCGACGCTCGACCCAGTGTCCCCGAAGGATAACACCGTAAGCAGAAATTCGGAGCGGAGAATATTCCTGAGAAATCGAACGAAAGGTTTTCCCGGCCTACCGTACTTCAATATAACGTCCATAGAAGAGAACCTGTCAGGTCGGAGACTGACGCGCGGGCCCAGGTAATTTCCTTGGGAAAAAACCTTCGAATAAATTTGAAAGCCTTTGGTGGCCGTCGAGGCAACTTTCCAGGGGACAGAAAGTGTCGCTGAAAAGTCGGCAAGGGAACACAAGGGTGCGAAAGGTTGAGGCGAGACCGAAAAGTTAGCTGAAAATCGACGCATTCCTACAATCGTTTGACTCCCTCAGGCACAAAAACACATCTCAATTCTATTTTAAAACACAACAAAAATCGATACATCGAAGAAAAAGGCGACCAATGAACGTTAACAGGAGAAAACACTCAATTTAGATTAATATAAATAGGAACCCCAGACCCCAACAGTTGCGTTAAAGAACGATAACGTCTAGTAATTCATAAAACAAAATTAACGTTCATAAGATTATATCACTAGCTAGTTTAGAGCTCCCTATCAACATGAAATGTTATCCAAAGAGAGCGAAGAGAGGAAGGGACCATTTAGTGCGGACCTTAGAAAACGTGGAATCTATCCACAGGTGTGTTCCCACACTGGATTCTCTCCGCATAGAAACAGAAAGTTAAGAAGAAAGAGGAAGAAAAGACAAAGAAAGGGTAACAAATAAGGTGTGAAACTGAAAGAAGCCAAGTGGGCACGAAAGACAGAAGTCCCGATGGTTTATTTACAGCTAAGGTAACGTAACAGTGCTGCCCTGGGATCGCCAGTCAATAGCATAGAATAGACAAACTTAACGAACTTCATCCTATTGCTTATTCTGTGGACCCTGAGGAGAGCGCTCAGAACCACTTCAAAATATATAACTAATTAATGTAAGTAAAGCAAACAAATTTTTAATTACATCACAGGTGATCAAGTGACTGAAGTTAGCATCCCTCTCATTAAACACTGGAGAATATCATCTAAACTTAAGAAATGCTAATAATAATTTATATATATTGTGACCTGTTTGCAAGGCTTCCAGTTAGTCGGAAGAGCACGGAAGGGTTGGGATGACTGGATGACGCGGCGGCAACTAAAATGCTAATGTAATAAACCTGAATGTCAGCTAATAACTGACGCTGCGCACAAACTTGGCCACTGGAGGCAGCGTAAAATGAAGGACGGACGAGGGACGGCCAATTAGAGGGGAGAGCGCCATGAACAGGCATCATGAGCGGCAATTCCAACGCTCCCGATATTATTGGTTCGACTGCACGAACGCAAGCGCATGCTACATGAAGCGCGTCAATCATCAGTTTGGAAAAATTTCGCTTTATAATTAATTGCACGAGGCCATCGTTCAAACGAAATGATTGCCCACGCTGGTGCATACTCGTAACGAAATTTATTCACAACTATACATTCAATGTCGGTTATGAATTAAAATGATGAAGTTCAATTATACGTGTAAACTAGTGAGACTAAATCAATGCATTCTAATATTTGATAAACAAAAGTATTCGAAGCAATAATTACTGACGTGGACCTTTAAATCTTAGTGGGTAAATGTAACTAAATTTCCCTGGAGTGAGCTTTAAATAGAGATTAAAAAACAAACAGTACCGAAGACGAAGCCCCTTAATTTCTTTTCGTTAATTGGGGCCATAAAATTCTTTCCAAGGAGAACAGCAGCTTGAAAAAATTGAAGACATAGAGTGCAATTTGCAAGGCTAATTTTCTAGACCCATTTCAATGGTCGAGAAGATGGAAGCGGAGATAAATTTGGGTGTCCGACATAAGCAAAAGCGAGGCCTTAATGACCGTTATGGATGGTGATGAGAGCGCTGCTTCAACACACGGCGTCATCGTAGCAGGACCCTCTACTATCGCCAATTTCTCGAACATGATCTTTAGGAACAAGTCACAATCGGGAGTTTGCTAACGGGATTTGACGTTGGAACACATTTGAGAGCGCGCATAGTTGGAGCTTCGCACGTTTCGGCTTGAACAATCGAATTGTAACAAATTAAATTTTGCAGCGCGAAACATCAAATATTTGAATCAGATTGTTATATTCTATAAGTTTTGCCAAAGTAAAACAAGGAAATTAAATTCAAAAATGATGATAGTAACTGAGGCCAGCTGGCGACAAACTCGAGTACTAAAACATTTGAAATATTTATTCAACCCCAAGCAATTTACATTTGGCCCAGTACTACAATCAAATAAGGAATGAAAGCTCAAGGTCTAGACTCGGGAGAGACCCCATTTGTGAGCCCAAAAAAGCTGTTAGGCTTCTAGGACAACCTATGCAGAGAAATATGAGGATTGTCGATTGAGCGCACAACGCGCTTCAAAAAGGAAAAAGAAAAGACAACTTGCGACCCTCATGCCTACGTAGCTGGGGATCCAAGCTTCACAGCCAGGTCTGCAAAAGTGACAATTAGGGAGGCATATCTATAGGCACAGTGAACAACCACCTCGGTAGTTTTGAGCAGAAAAAAACGCATAGCGTTTGCAGGGACGAGATGGGCGGCGTGTCGACGCCAGTGTTTAAGTGGTTGGCCACAGCAATAAAGATTTATGTGAAGATCTGAGGGCATTTCCAGAGGAAATGAGTTATGTATAAGCTTACTCTCTACTTTACAGTAAATACGTTTGTGCATGAGTGCATACGTGAATGAAAACAAAGAGCAATTTCGTGTATTGTCAAACAATAGATTTCATGCTTATAGGCTTTTACATGGCAGATGCGATGAGACGAAGTAACAATTCGAACGAAATAAAAAACCTGAAATTAAAATGAAAGCATATGATAGTAAGAACACTTTTCGCCTTAAACCTCAATTTGTTCATACATAAACGACTGTTCTTATCGCCCTCAACACAATAACCCAGTTCAACTTTATTTGTCGACGCATTTATAATTATCTGCAATTTTAGTCGTTCAAGCACGGATATTGCCGCCTGATACTTGATTACCCACTGGTGGTGAAAAAGTTACACTGGAAATACAACCCTGGGAGCACTTCTAAGATCGAAGAAATATTAACAAAAAGGAGCAGGAGCGACAACATGTGCGAAATTACTCTCACGGTTGGTCGGTCATGTGTACGATGTGGAAACTAACTGGAGAAGGAATCAAGATCTACGGCGTACTTTACTACGAAGCTGACTCCACAGTACACTTTTACTACTTGGGATACCTACATAGGAGCACGAAGCGTATACATTTACGAAGATTTTACAAGCAGCAGCGAATATACACCGTGATTTAGTCATGTAAGTGCAGAGCTAAGAACATAAACACATAATGATCGTGAGAAACTTTTGAATGAAGAAATAGAGCTACTATCACGACAAAAAACGAGAGCTCTCCCACCCCTTCACTGCATGCACTCGCATATCAGACAAGCCAGGCAGCTGGACCCTGCTTTGCTTCATCGCAAAAGTTCCCAGAGCAACATCCATTACGAAGCAGTCCGCTTTCCTCGGTAAATTTCGAGACTGCAATAACAGATTAGCGAACTACAAGAAAATGCGTTCAGAAAAAGTCGTGTATCCCATTATGCATTCATATAAATTATCTTCATTGATGAGAACGAATTTGGCTTTCTACCGCTGAATAAGCACCCATCTTTGCACATCGATATAGATGCAACTTTGCACCTTGCTGTATATAGCAAGGTACTGATGAGCTAAGATATATATTTTATATACATTATATTTTATACATATATATAATGCGTGTATCTCTAATAGTTAAGATACGTTTACAATAAAGCTGTATCAACGCAAAGGAAAAATGAAGTAAAAAAAATTTTGTTTCTCATCTGAATGAGATTGCTCGAAATGACGTTCTTTCCACCATATAACGGTATATCGATGAGAATTTTGACAAAAATGTTTGTGGAATATCAGCAAGGCATTTGTAAAGAATGTTTTACTCGGGCTAAAAATGATAGTTTTCTTCTGCTGCTGTCAGTACGAGAGCTTACAATTCGGCGTGGTCATTCAAGCTCGAGCTCGCTAACTGCAATTTTTACGCAAAAATTAGAGTTCCAAACAATTATTTTCTCCTAATCCACTATAAATGAAAATACAGTTAATTATATCATTAACAACTACTGGGACAACCAATAGACATGTTTGGCTTTTTAAGCTGCAATAATTCACAAGATGTTAATCTTATCATTCAGTCGTCCCTGGATCGCTTCAATTTAACAATTTCTCACACCAAATCCCTCAATATTAAATGAGTGTAGCTCCACACGTGATGTGACATTGACAAGGCACTTTGCCCTCCTGCAGATAGTTTTCGCTCCATCTATGGTGTCCTCTGTCAGAGACTTGAGCCAGGACAAGAAGCCGTTCCATCAGAACTCGGGAAGAAGATTGAAAAAGAGAAGAATGAATTATTTTTTCATGAGCTCAGCTGGTGGGAAGAATGGTTTCGTGAAACTGCAATGGATTGCTGTTCAGTCAATTCTGTGCTTAAACTCAGAAAATGTTATCCAGTGATGAAGTGCCTCATCCTAACTTCGCAAAGAAGGAAAGCTCAGAGAGAGGTAGTCTTGTCTCAAATGGCAGGCGATAACCATCAAGTGCACAGTAATGGACGTCATCTCAGCACAAGAAAAGCAAGTAGAAGATGAAAAGCTTTTTTTCGGGAGAAGTTTTCCAGTCGGACACGAACGCTCTCTGTAAGGGAGGACAGCAGCCTTCGACTCCACAGTTTTACGTTGAGCTAAGGTATGAAAAAAACTATTTCTGATCCCAGCGCAGACGAAATAAGAGCCTGAGGGATTGAATTTGGGATGAGATTTGAAAGAAAGAATGTAGTATTTCGAAGGGAAAGAATTCATATATGAAGATAATACGATCATCTTGATGTTTTTTGCTGGTTCAGTAATAAAAGCATGAGAAAAACACACAAATAGGACGGCCAATTTCTCTTCTCACTCAAATTCATTTGTCTAAGCGTGACTTGCAGTTTTGCATGAACTGAAATGCTTGATATCAGCTGAGACAGCACCAGAGTGTGGCTACAAATGTACTCAAAATTGGTGAGTAAAAACCTAAACGTTCGCTTTATTACATTCCAGGAACGAATGCGGAGTCCAAAACAAAAAGATTGGAAGTATGCAACATTGAAGGATCAAATGATGAGAACAGCAGATACCCGCTACAGCTTATGATTGTCTCATAGAGGCCTTCTTCAAACGAATGGAAGAAACCTTTGGGAGAGCAATACGTTCAAGTTTAACTGCACGCAACACGTCTCTGCCTCGAAATAAAAAAAGTAGTTTGTATATAGAAAATATGAAACGTTTCCCGTCTCAAAATAGATGTAGCCAATCAGCGTGCACAACATCCCTTGCATCAAAACAGTTAAATATATAGAAAAGAGGGTAATTTTCACGACAAAAATCTAATGAAAATGATTAATGTCACATATTTGCGTTGAAAGAATGAGGGAAAAATTTTAAGAGCTTAAAGCTTTTTAACAATTAATAAAACACATTTCTTTGCCTACACAATTTATTTTCCAATTTTCCTCGCTATCTGAGAACGAAATTACGATCCTGAAGTTTTCAACGCCCGAGCCGCCCCTCAGTAACAGAGCTATCCGACAAAAGCCGAGCACGCAACGTGAAATCAGCGCGCATTTTTGAGAGGAGCGGACGAGGCGGCATGCATATTAGTGATCAGCGGTCGCATAATAATGAGGCGCTGTTTATGCAAACTTCGCTTTGAACACCGACCGGCGTAATTTAATCAGAGACAGTCTGTGCAGCCACCGGGAAACCCATCAAAGCTTTTGCTCGCGGCCGAAAAAATACAGCTTCATAAACGTAGTTAAAAAATATAGGACGAAATAGGAATTCCACTAGGAAGTTTGAAAAGTAATTATAATTTACTAGGAAATATGCAATAATTGCCAAGGAATTTATTGTTATTTAAACTTGAGCTGGTTACAGGAAAAACGAAAAATCGCATAAGGTAAGCAAACAAGTTCTCATTGTTCATTATAAATAACTCAATCCACAACCAGCAGGAACTTTTTGGGTTGCCATGTACTTTATTTTCTGTTCGGAACAATGTTTTGCTCAAATAGGGCTATCACCCAAGCGGCTCTGGTCAAGAACTGATTTACTAAACTGATCAGAAAGATGCAGAGCTTTCAGATTTATTTGACGTTATCTGTTACAGTGTAAGGAAGACGACATAACTTGCAGGAGCAATAAAAAGATCGTCAACAAAGAAAAAACTTGCACGAGCCATTAGTAATCCCCATAAGGGAAGGAAAGTACAATAACAAAATGGCAAGGATTCTTTTTTCCAAAAATTAATCGAAAAATTTTGAACTAATTTTTAAAACCAAGCTGGCAGAATATTCAGTTTGTCGCGAGACTTGCTTTTGAAAAACACAACAACTTCCTGAAACTAAGATAAAAGCGGAAACCTTCAGCAAACTCTCCCAATCGGAATGTGCTCAGGACACCTATCAAAACACCATCCTCCAAGGCACGATATGGGGCAGATCCCAACATGGTCCATACATCTTGGGCGGGGAAGAGGAAAGTGCCTCACTTGAGACGGCACAGATAAGATCAGCAGCATAGCCAATACTTCTGAGTAGCGACGCATGCCCTTGTGCCCTGCATTACGGGCAGCTATCAGAGCTCATCACGCTGCTGTCAGCAGCGCGCAGCATGCGAGCTGATGTAGATGACGTCCCTCAAGCTGACTACATACATCGACCGACGTGCGATGCGTCAGATAATGTCTCAGGACTTGCAGTGCCGGCTGCGAAATGTACAGGCGTTCTCATGCAATTCCTGAGATCATTTCAAACCCATTACCGCGACAGTGCGAACTGCGAAAGCTCCGAGGGGTCGAACAGCAGGATAAACTAACACGGCGAGGCGACATGTCAAAGGACCCACGTAAATTTTAAAACCCTAATCAAGCATGTGATATGAAAATGGCGAAAGAAGGAGTAGGAGTGTTTATCTTCGAACTAAAATGTGCCTAAGTTAAAAACAAACATACCTGGGTTTTGTATCTGTAGTCATCTGAACTGACTTTAATTTCATTGCACTATTTGATTAATGTTTAAATGCACTGCAGCTAGGGATAAAGAACCGGCATATTTCACACGGTAGGAGCCGGAGCCATGAACTTAGAAATTGCACCTGATTGACCAGCTTCATATTACAATTCTACAATTAATTATAACACAGAATGAATTTCAAAGTTTAAAATAATCCATAAAAACTGTTAGCGATGTGACGACCATTACAAGCAAAGACTCATTGTGGCACTCTTGTGTCTGTGGCATCTTTTATTCTTTGGGTGGGGCATCGGCAATCAATAAATTTCTGACACAAATATAAACGAGGACCCCGAGTCGGAGCCGAAGCCAGAAAAGTTTTCTCTGGCCCCGCAACCCCAATCCAGCACAAGTGCAATTTTGCATTCTACTATTTGTTGCCTGATGCTCAGACAGACTAAGCTGTAACCACCCTGCTTGCTTCAACGAGACATGCCTTTACAATATTAGCATACCAATAATTCGCTAGAAATTGATGGCAGAGGTGTGGTTGAAAACGTACATTTTTCGGTCCCCAACATTCAGTAGAACACGAGTCTCCTAACCCTGCGGGTGAGAAAATAAAAAGCGACACCTAACTTCTGGTTTACCTGACCATAAAGAACAGTTCGAAATCAGAAAAAAAAATATTAATAAAATTCAAGCGACCCGGTATGAAGTGCGGCAATTCTGCATCAATCACGAAACTGGAATTGATCAGGATATCATTGACAGAAGAATAGCAAACGGTAGTGCAATTAGAACTACCACAATTGGTATTACTAGCAACACAACTTGGCATTTTAACGCCAAACATTAGGCTTAGTTATTTCTAAACATGATTTACATGATTAAAACCAACGAATGACCCTAGCCTATGAATAATCAAGAATAATATTAATTAAGATCGCTTAAATGCAAAGAGCGGTTAAGATTGTCAAAAAAAAATTACTACCACTTATCGCCTAACATAGAAAATTATTCAAATCCATTATGGCAATGAAAAAAGTAGCAATTTTACGAGAAGCAAGATTATATTATAACTACACATACTCAGATAATTGAATTTTGTTAATAGAAAACTAATCTTGAGAGAAAGAAAATAAATGTTATTCTGTGTACCGAGATCATACCATCTAATCATGAAGTCCCAGAAGTATTCTTTCATCATCATCATCATCTGATAATAATGATACTATGAACTCCATTCCTTAGCAATTTTTATTCAGAACAAAATAGAATCATGTCTTCAAACGAATAGAGGAGTCACATGCAAATTATGCGGAAAACAATTTCTACTCTTGTTGAGCGTGCAAGTTCAAGTTTAAGAATTGAAAAAATACGTAAGAATATAAGCGTCGAACAACAACAACAACACAACTTTGAAAACAAGTCGAGTTCCACCTTGTATAAAATATCTCTTGAATTCTAACATTAAATTGTTTCCATACCTTCCTAGACACAGACAAAGCAAGCACTACACATGAACAGTCGATTCGAAACCCAGTTCGTAGATTACCCTCAGCCCCTGAGATTGTGGCGCAGTCAGGACGCGCGTGCATTGCGGGCGCGCAATTCTAACAATGGTGTACACACAGAAGCGGCGACAGCGGCCGCCGCTGGCATGACAGACCGCGGCACTCCATTCCCAGGTTATTATAGGGGCCGGCGCACGCCAGCTCCTGCAGTGCGGGTCAACTTTATTGTGCAAGCCCAGACCCAGGGTCCAGTATGGAGCTGCAGGGTGAGCGCGCTCCATGCAGGAGGCTGCACAGACTCCAGCACACCCTGGCCAGTTGTAACACCATGTTTTCCAATAACGATAACTTCCTGAGAAAAAAGTGGTTTGAAAAAAAATATGCGTTCATATGAAAATATAGTTCAAGACTGCAGTGTTGCGAAGAGATTTTACACTAGTACTCAAGTATCATCGTACATATCTTTGAGCTATTTACTTCATCAATGTTTTTTTGAAGCACTCCAGAAGATTCGTTGAAATTGACACATTATACAATTGCAGATTGAGAGGTAAAAATTCCTCGAGATTCAAACTCAGAGCTTTTAACAGAAATTTTCTTTCGTAAAATTTAAACAGATTAATATCGGGAAAAAATCGAATAACGATGAGCAACGCAATGAAGCAACCAAAAATATATTTATCATGGAGGGGTTTTCTCGCTATAAGATCCACTGAAATATAAATGTTTTGGCCAGACACGTCACTCTAAAACAAATGATTGTCAGAATGCTCGTAGTCCAGTTTATCAAGGTAAGCATGAGGATTTATATATATCAATATTAATAAAATTCCCTCTACCTTTGCTCGTCATTGAGTTTCAGAATAAAATATTATGACAGGCAGCCTCGGTCAGTGCGCGGCAATTATTGCAGCACATCTTTCTTGTGACCGGTCTCAGCGCAGCCCTTACACTTGTGATGCTCACTGCTGGCACGTTACAAAGAAAATTCTTAAATTCCAAAAGATTATGAACTGAAAACAGTGCAACCTTTGTAATTTGTTCAAAAAACTGCAATGAGGTACATTTTCTCAGCAAAAAAGGTTTAAGTAAGTTAGTCTATAACTTGGCAACACAGACAGAAACGTAGGAAATGAAGGAATCATAATAAATATTATTTATGAGAATAGAATACCACCAAAAATAATAATATACATGTAGGGAATATTTTAAACCATTCTATTCAACGAAATTACGAAAAAATGTGAATAAACTGAAGAAAATAAGAGAGCTCTATTCGAACAAAATTGAGAACTTCATAAATGGAAAAATTATAATAAGAACTCGTGCATACTCGTATAAAAATATTGGTAGCCGTCGCCTTCAATGATATGAACGGTACATCATTGTAATGAAAGGTGTGTGCATAAGGTCAACTACTGTTTTTACGGATTGAGACTGTGAACTACTGTAGACAATTTTTGTTTCGTTGCACTCCAAACATTATTTAACTCGAAAAGGCACATTTCACCGGTGAATTTTTAGAATATTTGTTTTCAGATTTGAACGTTTCTCACCAATTTTGTTTCTAGCGCAGCTCCTAAATTTTCGCTTTCGCTCGTCGACAACGAAGTTGCATCTCGAACTCAAGCATTTTGCCAGCAGAGTCCATCTTAGGCGAGCTTCGAAATCGGACCAACTTGAAGAAACTAGCTCATTTTCCGCACGAGACATCTTGTCAATTTGTTTCTGGGACTTGGTACTGGGCGCAATCTGGTCTGGGCAGCAGAGCCCAGCTCTAACTGCACGCCTTTCGTGATCATCGTCTTGAGTTTGCTAGAAGATCTTTGTCTTTGTGGCACTTTTTACAGCCAAAGTGTTGAACTTGGAGGCGCATCTGCCAAAAATAGCGCAAGCATGAGCCGTAAAATCCGATGGGCTACGCAAACTTTACCTGAACCGTTACCGACAAGAGCTATCTTCGTCTCCACGATTCTTCGCTTCTTCGACTTGTATTAAAGATGGCCAAAAAATGAAACTCTTCTTCCACCCTCTCGATCGAGATCGAGGCCACCCTTTGAGAATTTGTTGGTTCAGAGATTCTGCCTTTTCATGCTTTGAACCCATGAGCTTTTCTACACGTGCAGAACTGTACAGATGTACTATTTGAATACTTTTAAGACTTACAGAACTAACTCATCAGTCTCCACTTAGGATGAAGGTTTTACATTATGAATTGGCAGTGAGCCGGGCAAACGTAAAATAAATAAAGTTCATCAAGCGGAGCTCGAAATATTTCAAGTAATAAAGTTTCTTCAAATCGTTCACAACATAAAAGCGACGACTCAAAAAGACCGAAAGCAATTCAGGAAATTGATGCAATCGATACTACAAAACCTATTAAAATTGCCAGAATTGGAACTAAAAGCATCGGAGTTACGTGCACAGTTAAAATTCACATGACGATGCGAAAATTGAGACGGGCAGCAGTGCGGAATGCGAGGCCGTTTGCGAAGTTCCAAGTTTGCCAGGAACCTAATGGGAATTGTGCGTTATGGAGGAAACGGCTGACATCGCTTGGCCGGGAGAGGATGCAAGCCACTCTGGCCTCTTCCTCCCTGTGCTCCGGAGGTCTGCATGAAGTTATTCAAACGAAACAATCTACGCAAACGTCATCTCCGCATAGTGCAGTACCTGTAATACCGGGCACCCTAGAAATATATCGCGAAATAAGTCAAAGATGAGAAACAAAATTTATGGTGGTTTCAAAAAACTAGGAAAACTTTGGCAAACAAAACAAACTGCTATTTAAAAATAAGGCTATAACCTTTTTAGTAAAGTAGACAACATCGAAATATTGCGAGACGTCGCACGCACGAAAAGATGCTCTGCCCAAAGTCAAATTACATCAAAGTTGCGTTGTTACAATTAACATTATAAACGAACACCGAAAAGCACATGGCTCTCTTAAGATACGATGGCAAAGAATGATACAACACACCTTGCAGAGAGAAGCTCAGGAAGCCCGCTGAGTTTGAGAGGTTGTCAAGCTGAGCACACTCCTCTTAGGGTTATCATTCAGAAAATTCACGTATCGAAACGAAATTCCCACAAATGAAGCGAGTTCAATACTTAGCGCTGCAATGAAAATCCCAACAGAAAAACCGAGTATATTATAAAGAAATTAAATCATGAAAAAGTTGAAACATAGCTCAAGTATACAACTGAGGCCCACATAAATACAGAGTTCAAGGAACTTAAACTGTGGAGATAGTTAAATAATAGGATTAGTATCCGTAGATTTTTAAATTACTGATGTCAAATAGTAGGGATTCTCTGGTGAAAGCTATTTCTTTACGTACGAAAATTAAGAACAGATCCACTCAGTAGAGAACTATTGTTATTCTTCTGTCCCTCAACTTCGAAGTAACAATGTGGTCTTTCAACGAACGTTTACTTCTATTTAATTATAATATAAAATCAAACCGACTCCCATTATCGGTTATAGATTCTGTCAGTCAAGAGGATCAATCGTTGTCGTGAACTCGTGAAAATAAAAGTTCACTTCATGGGCAGCAATAGCACAAGAACAAAGTGATTCAATAGAGGTACCGGTATTGTTGGTCATTTATAAGACAGCACCGGCAGTTTCCCATTATCACACAATATCACAATCGCAATCGACACCAGACCCCCGGCATTATTACTCCATGGTCAGAAGTGGCGGTGAAGTCATCACGCTAGCGAGACTGGAAAATGAGGGAACGGTAGAGGCCAGTTTGAATTTATGAGAGAAGAAACATGGTGAGGAAAATAGCTGTTTCTATTACATCAAAACGAAATAGAATTGAAGGTAGTGCCAACGAGTGAAAAGGTGAAGAGAATGAGTCAGACAAGCCAGGAAGGGAAAGAATAACGGGCAAGTTAATGCGGAAGTGAAGGTTGTCGAGAGACGGACGTAGAGCCTTGGTGCACAGGAGGCAGTTGGCTTCTTCATTAGGAAACGAACAGGTACGAAAACATGGTACTCACCCTTATATTAGAATATTTAGTTTGAATGGAGATACCTGACAATAGGTAGAAGTTTGGACATGGAAGAACAAGTACAAGCTATCAGATGGATGCAATGCAGTAAATGGATGCGGTATTAATCAATGAAGGATGACAAGTGGTACTAACATCATGAGTGCCTGAAACACAAACCGATAACAACGGAGGATCAGCAATGCCCTATTTAGACAATGCAAGTAAGACGGTATTTTGAAACAAAACACAGAAAAAGAATTAAAAAAAAATCCGAATTCAATTTCCCACTGAGCATACGAACAGTATTAATAGCAGGGTACAAATAAAGAAATGATCAAAAACTGAACTTCGGGTCGCCCATCTATACCCGGTCAAAATGAAATTTCCATCAGTTTCACAAATGCTTGCAATCATCCGAAAAATGAAAAGCGGGTAAATCCGAAGCATAATTGGAGAGCCCAATATTCCAGGAGGAAGGGCCACCTAATCACCAGGTTCGAGCCCGTAAGCTCCACAATCTCTCGCTAATACTGGCAATCAGCACAGAAAATACAGTGCTTTCCCGGCACTAGCGAAACACATACATCATGCGAAATATCGGACAGCGAATGCATACGTAGGCAAGGCACCTCGCTTGTTTACAGAGTTATTATAAACCAATTTTACCATACTCGAACACCATAAATAAAATAGTATCAAAAATAAACAAAGACTCGCCAAACACTTATTGAAATTCACCTTGATCACTAAAAAAAATTAGAAACTACCCCATGATTACACGTAGACGCAACACAGTTAAAATTTAAACGAAATGTTATTCTATCGCAGGCTTTCAAAAGAACGACAGGCATATTATTATGCATTATGGTGCCATATTATTAACTAGTTAAACGTGTAGAGTCACACAGTAGTTAGTATTAATTAAGAACCTCGATCTGAAGTTTAATATGTAATATTAGCTATTAAGCTAACGATTAGAATCTTAAAAATGAGTCCAGATTCAAGGGAATTTTCACCACGCGAGTCAAACACGACCACGATATGAAGAATGGATTCCTTATTATCAAGTTCAGAAATGATGGCACAAAGAAGCATAGCTAGGACAGCGGCATGATTTCTATAAAAAAATTAGTACCATTTTATTCTTTGGTCACGATTTCATCCCATTCAAACTTTTCCGTTGCTGCATCTATAAGTATCCTAAATTTCAATGGCATAAGGACTTTCACAGATTATTTTATATATTTATCCACGGGTCGGCAAAAACTTCCGAGTGATATTCGTAACACGAATGAAGAGCTAAACTTGAGCAATGATTTAAACATGCATTCTCAAATAGAACACAGCGAACACATTGGAACCGCTAAAAAGGTAAACCTTAATTAATAGCACAATTTGAGTATTCAACATTAGGCAGGCCAACATAAACGCAGATCAACACTACGTGAACACAAATTCGTAAGTTAAAGTATAGCAGTTCTTAAAATAACCTCTACGCAATGATTCATGGATGAGGTTTGGAACATAGACAATCGAGCCGACGCATTCGGACTCATTTCATGCATTGGAGAGGTATTAATTCATTTTAAAATAGCAAAAAAAACTTACAGTATAATGAGCTCAAATTTTACTGAATTTGTGCTTGGAAAGGAGAGCGAATTTTTTTATCTTTTCAATTGCTGGTCAGAAAAACAGTACACGAACAAAGGGTATATTTTACAATTAGTCGACGACAATTATTTGTGCTCTTATGGTAAGAAATTTTAAAACCTGTTTGTCGAACTCATAGTAAGAGCACTATCACCTCCACCTATTGTACTTCTCAGTAACAGAAAGTAACCGAAAAAGTAGTAGAAAACGCTTTCTACGAAAGTCATGATTTTACGAGAATCATGCTTTGAAATCCTTTTTGTTTGAATGATAGGCATTCTCTTTGAAGAGATGGACGGGAGAGCGGATTGGCTGGCGACTCCGATAACCGGAGACCCACACACAGTCTTGGAGAGTGATGGGCTTTAAAGCCAAGCTGAGGACGGCGTGCATCAGGTGCCAGGGTTTGGTTAAGGAGCGTAAAGCGGGGCTGTGCCGCGGGGGCAGCGCCATTCACGGATGATGGAGAGGGCCTGGGGAGCGTTAAATGACGGCACATCAAACGACAAATGAGCGACCAAGAAGGGGACCACCTTGGACGCTGTGACGTCCAATGGTACTTGTAAAAAAATGCGCCCCTTCGTAGATCACGAGCGGAACTCGTGTAGCAGGAAATATAAAAAGCAGTCGATAAAGCCAACGCTAGAGAATCAGCTGTGATGGTGTCTACAAGATGTATGATCGTGCACAGACTACTTAACAGAGAGACCTCGAAATTACATTTGAACTTGGTACTTGAACATAGTACTTAGTCTGTAGCGCCGAACTTAAAATCCACTGGTACTTAATACTTGAGAGCAGTACCGAGTCTGTCGCTCCGAGCAGCGCCAGCACCAAGTTGTACACAACGTAAGAATTCGTGCAAGGCCAAGTTAGTTACATCAGTCATAGGGACCTCTGCATCTTTCTTATGAACAAATTTCTGCTTACATGCGCTGCAATTCTGAAATAAACATGATAAAGAAAATACTAATCAATTCTAAAACCGTTTCAATATCGGATCCGCATATCTCAAACACTGGAAATATTCGAAACGAGTCAAATAACGAATTACTGAGCTCTAGCTTACCATGAAAACCTATTAAATTCAAACGCCTGATCACGAATGCTAAAATTTTTTGACGTCGTATTCAAATGAAAAAAGAATTCATCCTAAAAACAGCATGTTTCATCAAGATGTTTTTCTCTGTTTTATCGTGCGTAGTACCAGGCGTTCGACCAAGTACTTGGAATCCAGCGTGCAAGCCCACTCATTAGTACATCATACTCGTGTAGCAGTTCTCTACTCACCGTGGTTACATATGAAAAAATATTACTAAAGGCATCTAGCATACCTGATTTACTCTGCAAACGTAGGAACCAATTGTGCATAGTAATTGGTATTCATTTCACCACAAAATACTCGAATCAAGTGAAATGTTACTATAAGTCTTGAATTTAGTTTTGTGCTGTGCGTCAAAACATGCCTATAGGAATATGAAGACCAACTTTTCCTACTGACATCACAGACTTCAAATACGTTTTAAGCAACGAAGATCTAATGACTCCCTTCAAACTTCCTGAGAGTCAAAGGTCAATACTGAGGGAAACCTCCCTTGGAATATCTTGCAATGTCCCAGAGATCGAGAAGCAAGCATTAGAAGCACCTCAAGTCGCGAGTGTAGAAGCCTTATTTATTGGTAACGAGACGCGCCGCAAGCTCATACCGTCCGCAAACGTTCAATTGGTTCTGTGATAACTTCTCAGTCACACCTTCTTCAGTGTTTGCATCGAGAAAGTGTTAGATTGAAATTTTGGGAATTGTTTTTTTCCGTACTGAAAAGATATGAATTCTTTCGTACAGAGCGAATTAGAGCCATGGATGACAAAACTTTTCATGAAACCTGTGATAATAATTCATCAGTAATTCAGTGAAGGAAAAAATGATCTTAAAAGGTATGCTTCTACCCAAAGTACTTCAAAATCAAATTATTCAAAGCCGTACATCTTTTATTAGAAGAATGAAAATAAAAATACAATGTCTATTAAGCCAGCGATTTATCTTTTATTTATAATAGACCTGGTGTCAAAGCAAGCAGTACGCACCAAGCAATCTAATTTTTACTCGTACTTGTACAACAGGCAACCACCGAATGTCATGAATAACGACAAGCAACGCTGATTGGCCGCTAATTTCGACACACAAAAAGAAGTCGTAGCATATTAACGTCAACAGCTGTGAAAGAGTCCAATTTTTAACGTACAAAGCTCCCACACGAATTTGAAAATCTCCAAGGAAATAAACAGGAAATAACAAGGAAACAATCGTACGACGAATATATCAATAAAATTTGCAGTTTTTTTAGAGTTAGTCGATCATGAAAAATTACGTCTCTAGGAGCCCACGTATGCCATCAACAAAAAACATGCCCATTGCAATCTTGAAATACACGTTATTAGATGTGCGATAAAATGTTAGCAACATCAGGCTTTCTACTTCAAACTCACCTGATCAATTCACTAAATACAAATAGAGTCTCACAATGCGAACTGCTTTTCGCACTATTTTCAATTCGAACTTTTCAGCGACAGACAACCAATTTAGCTCGAACATTTCAGAAAGAGGAAAACTGTTTCTGTGCCTCGAATGCTCGGTCTGCAAATATCGGAGGAACAACAACAACGATGACGACAACAACAACAAATCAGTGTCGAAAATTCGCGTCACGAACGCGGCGCCGAAGACAAACGAAGTGATCCTCCCCTGAGAAGGGCCTAGGCGCCTCGAGCCCTGTGGGCCCATCTCTTCACTAAATGCCTATAATCCTTTAGATGCATTCACGGGCACAGCCAATAGAGGGGAGCTCAGACGAGAATTAATTAAAGGCAGACACGTCCGAGAGGCATGATGGATAAAAGTTCACCAAATGATGATGACGGTCGGAGGCGAGCAAGGGGCGGCGGTCAAACGAAAAGAGAGCAGGTGTCTGGCGCGTCGAGGCTGGCTATTACGCGAAAAAGTTACGCATTAAGCAGGGGAACGACCTATGTATCACAAGCAGTGTGGATGAACGTATTGTAGTAAATGTATACCATTTCATTTAGAGTGAAGAAACAAAAAAATCACTACTAAATAATAGTATGTAAAACTTGAAGATTAGAATTTTCCTATTTTCGAAAGCGTTTGAAACGATATAATCATATACAATAAAGAATAAATTATATCAAACGTTAAAATGAGAAGAAATATAGTGATATTGAACAAAAAATTAATATCTCGAAGTAAAAAAATACCACTAAAAAATTACCGAAAAATAGAAGTTGACAAACAATTAAAATTTATAAATGTTGAGAACATTTTTAAAAACGTCCTGTGGGTCAAGCTTGACCCCATCTTAACAATTAAGGTTATAACTTAATTACAGTCAATACAACCTCACAGGCCATAAATAATTAGCAAAGATCATTTAAAATTCAACATAGAAATATGACATAAAAAATTGATAAAACCTTGTATCGTGATCAACTTCAACGAATAATTCTGAAACTTACCAAAATTTTCTTCACAAGAAGACCTTGTTAAAGTTACGACTATTAGATGATGAAATATACAATAACTTAAAAATTCATTTTTAAACATTTCCTTCATAACACGCATAATGACAAATATTTGGTCCAATAAAAACTAGAACATAGAAGTACTTCGTTTTGAATTTACAGTTGCTATTAACTGTAAATGGACCTATAATAATCACATATAAAAAGTAGCAGTGTGTAAAATTCACTTGAAAAAGAAATTTAAAATTAGATCTAGTTACCATGTTCACAAGCAAAACCATTCACCTGCTTTGAATTTGATGGCATAAAAATAGACGCTCAAAGTTAGGGATTTTGATAGTCAGAACCCAGAAACGATACTGAAGAGCTTCAATTACAAATCAATTACCGAAAGATGATTTCAGTTGAACAACGTAGAGTAGAAAAAACAGCCAACGTTTATGTACAAAGTGCCCACAGAAACATCAAGTTCGAGAAAGTATACACCAACTTCCATCACAACTTGAACTGATGAAGCACATTCATTACGGAAGTCCACAATAGTACTACCACTATGCATTAAAACTTGTCAGCAGATACTACTTTTCACTATATATTTACGTAGAGAATATTCATTCATAGTGAAAAAGGCATTGTATAAGTTAAGACTAGTTAGAATCAAAACCATTTGTCTGTCATCAGAATAACATCGAAGTCATTCATAAAAGAGAAGCCAACAATTTGAACTTAGAACAGTCAAAAGCACCCTGAGTTCATTTTGCACTGGAATTCTAGATATCACAGGAAAAACAATAGGTTAAACTTTGAACAGTCAAATCACTTCCCGCTCCGTTTTGCATTGGAATTCCATTCATCATAGGAAAAACATTAAGTTGAACTTTCAACAGTCAAAACAATTTGCTGTTCGTTTTGTATTGGAATTCGATTTTTCATCGAAAAAACCAACTTGAACGTTTAACAGTGGAAACCTACTGCCGTTTGTATCGCACCGGAATTCCACCTATAGAATAAACCAACAAGCTGCATTTTTAACAATCGAAACTATCTGCGGTTCGCTTTGCACAGGAAGTGCTTTCAGAATAGGAGAAGCTCACAATAAGCTCGGGCTTGTGATAGTAGGGCGCAACCAACAGCTGCTGTCAGGTCGCTGACAGGGCTATCAGCGACAAGACTAACAGGGTTCCAGGTTACAAAGGTGGCCGCTGCCGCAGAATAATTAAACAGTCAACTCACGGGTTTCACCACACAAAGCCACCATTCATCACAGAAGTGCAGTGGGCCGGAAAGAATTATTGCTGCACGAATAAAGTTTTCATAGACATCGATCGAGTCAAAGTTGTATCAGAAAGTCGAAAGTAAAACGACGATGGAGAACAGAGCGACATTTATATTGTCTACAATATAATTATTATTTAAATATAGGTTTTAACACACGAATTTTGTCTGTAAGAGTACTAAGCTCCATGATCGATATTATTGCGCAACGAAGTCATCGTCAGTGGAATATTGTAATATTATCAGCACATTTCCAATAAGAAGAGCGCAAGAATTTTACTAATCCCAACCAAGATCTCTTTCAGTTAGGGATTCTTTGCGAATTAAATTTTAATGACTGAAAATGCTCTCAGATACAATGGCTTCCTAACAAGCCTTATGCAAAATTACGCTGAAATATCTTACATAGCGCAGATGCTGAAGTGGAACGAGTCCGTACTGACCGCATGTCTTCAAGCAGAAAGTACAGGTATGTTAAGTATTATAATAATAATAATAATAGTACTAAAGTTATTAGCGCTTCGACAACATAATACATATCGAGCCGGCGGGTATGTTAATGATAACAAAATGAGTCTTTTGAGAAAAATCCTCACAAAAATTCTACAACCAAATTCGATTGCGTCTTCACTGGCAAAATTGCAAGAATCCCAAAGTATGATCCCTGCATTTTTTAATCATCACGATCATCTTACCGTAGCAACCTTCAGGGCAACTATGCTAATCTAAATACGAAAAGAGCCACCACAAGAGAAAATTTCGAGCCTAAAATGTCCATAATTTACTAATTCAGATGCTTTTCTCGGTAGCATAAAGAGTTGAGGCAATTTGGCTAAGTGAGCATCGACGAGTGAAGGGGAGCGACGACCCTTTAAAGTAGCGCAAGAGGGGGTAGGAGGGCGGGTTAGCGCAGGCGGCACGGGATTGCAACGCGTCGCCAGAAGGCAGAGTAGATGACGAATGTTGAAGGGCTGCAGTGTATGGGGGAGACGGAAGATGTGGGGAGAAAGATGAAAAAAGACGGGTAGAAGAGCAGGTGCTACTAGTGAAAAATGAGTTCCAAAGCTACTAGTGAAAGATAAGTTTCAAGGCTACTAGTGAAAGATAAGTTCCAAGGCTACTAGTGAGAGATAAGTTCAAAAACAAATGGGGAACACCAAGGAAGAAGTTCTGCTAAAACGGAATGTCATAAATTGGTCGAAAGAACAGTAGCAAAATGGAAAAAGCGCTATTTATGCGATGCAAAAAACATGCAACTGGGAACACTTTATTTCTAGCACGTTTCTTGCCTGCCATTTGTACCTGAAAAATGTTGACAACAGGGAAAAGTAGACTTCATTGATTAGATGGAGCATGGCGTTTGAAATGAGCATGAACTTCTGTGTGAGAGAGATTGCAGTAGAAGAAAATATTATAAATGTAATTGCTCCTAGACCGCAATAGGGCTGACCAATGCTCAACTATGAGAATGTCTTCTGCAGAAGAACACGTACAGACGTTGCTCACGAGGCGCATCGAAACTCCGGCCAAAAATTTCTCAACTTCTTTATGAGTGGCACCCAATCGCCAAATTATTGAAAATACGAAGCGATAAAAATATTTAGCGCCTCTTCTGCCCCTCTAAAAAATGAACCAAGGGAAAAAATTAGCGGAGGCATGAATGTTCGCACAACTAAAAAGAGCAGAACACTGCATAGTGGAGAGTAACTCGGACTTTGTTGCGCCGAAAAATGAGTGACAATTTAGTATGGACTACAGAGAACGGGGAATCTATGCACAAGGAGTGTTCCCCCCACATGATAACATGCACATAGAAACATCAAAAACAGAATGATGAAAAGAACAGACAAAGGAGAGATACCGACAAAGGTGTGAAAAGTGAAAAAAGTAAAGTGGGCACAAAAGATAGAAGTCCCGAAGCCTTTACTGTAAGTGAAGAAACCTGACAGTGCCCATTTGGATCGTCAGTTCTCATATCAAGCGATACCTATTTCGCCTAACCCTTATGCCTAAAGCCACGAGAACTGGTACTTCGTGTCTTTGGTATTTTATTTATAATATAATTCCATCTCGCTCACAATGCTCAAGACGAAGTCGAAGTACCCTACACTTTATCCTCAGCATTGTGAGCGAAATATAAATACATTACCAAACAAAATATCGAAGACACGAAATATCAGTTGTCGAGACTTTCTTCCCTCCTAGCCTTCCAGCGGAGAGGGAGGCAGTTCGCATAAGAAAAAACATTTAATCAGCGAAACACTTAATAAACGTCGTGAAGTTTAGGAAGTGTTAAAATCAGGATTTAAAGCAACGCACAATCCAGGAAAAATTCAAGAAAATTGCCGCTTATACAGGACGATGCGTTCTCGCAGTCCTCAATTAGCTAGAAATATCGGATAAAAATATTACGAAAAGGAGTGATGACGCTCTCTTAACACAGCACAAAGACCCCGTATATTCTATGTAAGTGTGAAGGCGAATCACCAATAATATAATAAAAGCTCAGTTCTGCTTCACATAAACCGCTTTTTCATAAATAAGCTCCTGGTTCTATCTAGTGAAAAGAAAAAGTTTTGCCCAATCTTTATAATTGTATACAGCGCTTGCCTTTGAACTACGGACGGTAATTGTACATAATATACATAGCAAAGGATGACTTTCGATAGAGCGCACGGTTTAGGATTCCGCCTAATATGAAGACAAAGGCTGGGACGAGCTCCACAATTCAATACACAGGGCCCCGAATTACAAGGCGCGCTCTAATAAAGTCATCAAGGCAGCAATGAAGAAAGTGCGTTAGATGGAGAGCCTCGTTCATCATCGAGAAGCTGCTGCACCGGCGCACAGGGTACGAGGGCGACCAAAGTTCGCAAGGTACCAATTTACGTAGCATAAAACGGACCTTCGCACAAACTAATGATCAAACTCAGAGCCGAAAAAGTGACATGAAAAATTACACTCAGTGCTTCTCCACCTTCAATACAAAGCTCGGTAAAGTAGCTACGCATTCCGCTGGTGAAGTTCCCAAGTTTTGTGCGTGAGCCCGCTTAACAGCCGCGCAACGCCTCCATTAAAAATATACGGGAAAATGTAAGCATATAGCTAAATTGTTTATAAAAATTTAAAATAAATCAAATATTCGGTTGAGCAATCCAGAAGAGCTGAAGTACGTTCAAATCAAATATAGCCTTCTTTTTATCATAAATGCAGTCGTAATAAATTAAAGAAAACATTTTATCCCTTCCAATGGATTGGTGAAGGAACCTACAATAAAATTTCTTGTGATATCGAGTGAGTAAATTTTTGCAAAATGTTGGCATAACATGGAGGTATACAGACTGATATTCGATACAAGAATTGGAAAGCCAAAGCATGAGATAGTGGACCAGTATAATTTTGCACGCTTCTCCAGAAAAAAATTAATAAAAGCAGAAATCCAAAAATATTGTTGCCCTTACATTTTAAGTTGAAAGAATTATGGAAGATTAAAATTCTAACTCATTAATTTAGTAAATATGAAACCCAATGTAGGATGAAATGCCAAATAATGAGATACTCAGAAAAACCTAGTGCGTGGTTGTTATTAACGTAATAACGCTCCAGCTTTGTGCCAAAGCTGAAAATCACCCCAGCATCCGAGCAAGGTGCAAACATCACAGTGGATGAAACGTATCTTGATATGATTCATGCTAGAATTTCCTCGTAACTGTTTGGTTGATTGTGAACTTCAAATGATAATTTCATTGATAATTTCACATGTAATGCGTTAAAAGTATAAAATATACCTTCAAACGAAGGAAAATGGAAATAATGTGTCTAGAAGCCCTGTCTTGTCGCGCCAGTCAGTGATAATAATCGACCACGAGGCACCTCGTCTCGTCGCAAGAGTGACGAATGTTATATAGAAGGAAATTAATTCAGTAGGTTCAGAATTCAATAAATGGAGGAGTGGTATAAAAATACGCAATGTGGCAATTATAGAAACACAGGATTACGTCAAAATCGACTGAAACTCTACCCCAAACTTATAATTATAGGAAGAAATACAACTCTAAAATTAAATAGTATTTTGCCATTTTTTTCTGATTTTCGATCTTCATACTCATTCTACATATATTTTGGGACAACATAGGATCCTGAGTGTCCAGAGAACACAATATAAGACTCTCACTTGGCTCACACATGATGCATGCACATACAGGCTTGCAAAGTGCACTCAGTGAGAAAACAAATTATTTGAAGTGTCAAACATGGACGACATACGCAATTGTGATATGTTTACATCAAATGATCATGAGCCCAGACATATTGCATCTGTGATCGATGGAAATAACACAGTACTTCAGAGAAATTTTAATTTTGAGAGTATTTTACTAGCATAAACATTTTCTTCATTTTTGAACGTACTAAATTAGTACGGAGAATGACAAAAAACACATAAAATAAGTTCGAGGGATAAAACACTAACTAAAAATAAATTAAGATCAGCACAAACATCCTCACAACTGGAATAAACAGCTAACCTAAGTGACACTGAAATATGTTCATTTTTGATAATGCGTTAAAAATTTTCGCAATGGGTTTCAATATTTAGTGAATTCATAAAACAGTTAGAGGAGAAACCGAAAAATTACATGGAAATGAAGGCATTTCAGAACTCGTAAGCTACGGATAAAGATATAAGCATATTGATTGGAAAAATAAGAGTCGCAATGAAGAAACAAAAGAAACAACGATGGGTAGTGGTCAAAACGGTAATCAACACAAAAAAACTAATAGACAATAAATTCTAGAAAGAAAAGGTACCGCTATTGACAATAAGCGGAGACCATTAACAGGCAGCAGACAGCCCGGAATATAGTACGAGTGTAGGCGGTCATGAGCAGAAGTTAAGTAATCTGGAGGGGCTTTTATGCGCTGGTGACACGTACACACGGCCACGCACACACGGCCACGTACACACGGCCACGCACACACGGCCCCGCACACACGGCCCCGCACACCCGCCTGCTGGTCGATGCCAGCGTAGCGCGACGGCCCAGCACATCCATCGCACACTGCACTTTATCACTGATCACTTCGAGCTGAAATACACTGCACGGTAGAGTAAAAAATTTGTTTTTTCTCTTCATGAAGTTCTCGCAATGCTTTGCAATGAACCTAAAATATTCATGATTTTTATTCGATAAACGCGCATATATGTATATTTTTCGATGGACAATTGAAGTAAAAAGAGATGTCGTCGTACGTCATAAGAAAAAAATGATACGAGGGAAATGAACTAACAAACTCATTAAACAGGCCACGTTTCAATTTTAACGTAAGAAAAATATGCAGTGGGAAAATAAAGAGAGCAGTGTAAAATTTGCGAGGAGTGCGTTCGCACGCTTCGATAGACGGCTCCCGTTAGAGAACATGGAATTGAAGAGAAACATCAGGTAAATAAACTTCGGACAAAAATTGGAATGAAAAATATTACGGATGCGAAACACTGAAGTTTAAGAATTAAAAAAAAATTTCCATGGAACTTATTTACACGACAAGTAATGGAAAAGCTTAAATATTGAATTCTTTTCATACCCACTGAGTTGTCAGATTCTTATCTTCAATCCTAAAAAAATGTAAAATCATTTCCACAAAACTCATGCCTCACATTTAGTAACGAGAATATTACGAGCTCATAGAGCAATGCACTCTTGAAGACACTAATTCGAACAACCTTGCCTCAGACATCGTCATTGTGAGCACTACGCATTGGGTTAACCTGAGGGTCGTGGAGCATGCCGCGCGCAGTCAGAAAACAGGTGTCTTATTTCTACTGATGTATCTGGTGAACAAATATAAAGAACAATTGTGAGATATTTACCTTTCGAATGGTTGTTCGAATGGAATGGTTGTACCTTCGTACAACTTTGAACTCGTATAAGATAATAAAGCCTTTCGATGACCTATTCAGTTCTTACTCGGTATGTTGTTGCTCTCTCACCTGTAATGTTATTACAGGACTTGTAATGACATTCAATCTAATTTGTAGACTTTTTTATAATGAACTTAGGCTCGGTATATCCTATTCTTATTTCTATTAGTCTTCCTGATCATCACGTATCCTTTTACTTTAAATTATTTAGATATACAAGAAATTATCACAATAAACGAAAAAAGAATGTTGGTACAAAACAGAGCTATAAATGTAAATTTTATATTTTGTAACTTACTCTTGTGTTCAGCGAACTACAGATCCCGATCGAAGCCGGAAATCGAAAGGACAAGGAACACAAACCTTGGTACATGTGCTATATGCTGATCTTCAAAAGAAATTTTTGATCCGAGGAAAGAATGTGAAGCGTTTTTATTAATTTCGATGCGGTGAATTCAACTTTCGAAATAATTTGGAGCTATCACCTACAATTTTTTTGCTTTCGCATAACCAATTTTTAATTTACTGCATACATGAATGTAAATTAACTACACATAACGTGTCCATTTCATTTTAGAAAGATGTGTTAGAGCAAAAAAAGCTTAGACCTAGAATATTGATGGAACTAAAGTGCTCGGAAAATAAAATATACACTAATCACAGTACAACAAACAGAAGGGAATTTTTTGGACGGTCTCATGCACTTTGCTTCCGGGAAGTCCCGCAAGAGCATCTATGGTAGAATTAGGTCCCCCCTCCCCCCCCAACATGCTGGGGCTCCACTGGCCTCGGTAGTCACAATCTTAAAAATATCTTAGTGGAGCCTTTCTTCCCACGCATCGCTCAGTGCTCCGGGGTTAGGAGGGAAGAAGTTCAGCTGTGAGTGGAAAAAGTGAAAGAGTGACATTCGGCATGCCAGCAGTATCCTTGTAAGATTGTAACATCTCTTCGAAACACTCTTGGTAATTTATCACCCATGTGTAACCAAGGAAGCCGTGGCAAACAGGATTGAATGCTTCCTAAGTTCTCATTTCCTGTAAGGTCAGAAGTTCCTCAAATAAATTCTTCCGACACCTCTCAGATCTTCGGTCCGGAGGAGATGCCCTCGACAGGTATGGTAGAACAGAGAGCTGAGAATTTAGTACAAAAGTGTTAAAAGGTAGCACTTTTTTCTCTATGGCCTTTTCGAAATTCTTCATTAGTCAAAGCTTGACATGAAAAGACGAAAGTAACACCATTTTCATATCCACCAAGGGATTTTCTCGGAGACAGTATCCAGCAGGCACGACCGTACTCCTACAGCCTCAGTCCTTCTGCTCGTAGTGTATGCACACGGCCCGACTGAGAGAGAGCGAGAGAAAACGATGGTACTTTGTGAAGCCTACTTGCAAACCTAGGAGCCACCTCTAATTTCTTCATGAAAATTCACAATTCTTAAAATTCATAATACATTTATCCCTCAAAAGCCAGAGGCGATGAGAAAAAAACTCGTTTCATAGCTAAAATTATAATCCCACAATTAAGCCAAAACAACTGTTTTTATGCCTGCCGATAATTTCCATTAGACCCGTGTTATCTACAGAACCGATTTCTAAAGCTCACCTTTCTCTTTAAAATGAAAATGAGTATTGGATATTTAATACCGACAATGTCATTCTGGCGATTGAATTGGTCTACAAGCTTCAATACGCTGACTAAGCGGTCGACTTACGAAGTTCAGGATTTGATTCCCTCGAGTCAGCTGAACGACTCATTCATGAGATCCATGAAATAGAGCTAAAACGGACTGGTAAAACGGACTCTCGTCTCTCCTCAACGACCAGCCTCAGAGACGATGGAACTCACCTCCTCTTACTCAAAACATACTCTTCATACAAATTAGCTACGCTCTATCTCCAGGGAGCAGAGCTATGCACATAAATACTACCATATTTTTGAGAATGCACACAGCAACGTCTCAATTAGTTGCTTTTATATATCAAGATAGCTAGAAGAAGCAAAATTCGTTTATTAGCACGAAGTAAGTTGCTGATAATTTTCAGTACTTTGAGAAACGAATTTGTACATTTGGTCTTGCCCTACGTACGTGAGAAGTGAATCAGAATCTCTGGTGAGAAATTTTTTTAGAAGTCAAATGTTCGGTTCGGCGTAGGCTCGTTAAAAAATTGTCGGCTCAGAAGTTGAATAATTTGAAAACTATTCATAGCCACTTCGACAAATGACCGTATGCCGTATTTCAAGCACTAAATAGTACTTGAAGAAGCAAATCTCTGCATAATGCAGTAAGTGCCCAGTGAATTGGAGTAAGGTAAAAGCACATGAAATTATTTCACGGCAACAAAATCGAAGTACGAGGCAGAGACTGGGGGAAAATATTCCGGGTCCCGTGAACGGAGGGACGGCATTTGACACCTCCCTGCTCGTTCGCTGAAGGAAACAACTTTCAATTAGGAACGTAATATCCACTGCGATAGCTGCTCGCATCGACAAAGTTCGTGGCAATCGCAAGGAGGGGACCCACGAGCCGGCTGTTCGGATATGATAACTTAAATTGCGTAACATTTATTTCAGCTTTACAACCATGTCATAGACTGAACCAAATTAATACCGAAAATGGTGTCTAACACGTCAAATAGAATTCGTAATACAATAGAGAGGACACCATGGAGATAGAACGTAAAATTGAAGACGCACTTACTAGCAGATGGTCATTTTCGTGCTCAACACTGGTCAGTAACATTTCAAAAAGCATTAATTAAAGAAAGACTACTACTGATTGAGTTTATAACGAAAGCTCAGCATGGAACAATAATAGTGAGATAGACAAGACAATACATTCAAGTGAATCAATGTCAAATCCAACGATGCGATTCAGCATTAATACTTTCAGAATATTTATAGAAAGTAATTAGCAACATGATAAAGCTGCATTTTGCAAAATATGCCGGTGTTATGCTGGAGACGTCCGACAAGAGAAGCTAAGGCTAAACTCGTACTAAATAAGAAATTCGGTAAGGGATTTAGTGATTAACTACTGAAGAATAGTTAGACGGAGGAAGCGAGTATCAAACTGCAATATAAGCCTAAAATGAAGTAGACCTGTCGTGCACACTTGCGCCCGCCGATTACACGGTACGTTGGCTTCCCTAACAATGAGACACAGTAAGAGAAGGAAAGATGGCAGGAAAAGGCAAACTAATGACACACCAACAGAAGAATCCTGCATTAACTGCTGCTCGCTGTGCATCGGACACCGCAGAGGTATGTGGAATTTTTGAGGTATGTTGACGAAGCGCACTTCCAGAGACGGATCTGAAAACAACTCACTCCCGAGGGCCGCCACGTCCCCAGGATGAGCTGCTGAGCAATCCCTCTGAGCGCACCCTCGCTGAGGGTTGTGTGAAGCAGAGCAAAGAAAGGGTAACGAGCGGCAGGCAGGTGGGGGAAGCCAGGCAGCAGCCCATGCAGTGCCGCTGAGCTAATATTCGTCGTAAAGCACACAGCAGCGAGGGGAGCGCCGGCCCCCTGCAAGGCCTAGCCCTGGAAGCTCCCGTTTTGCGTCAGCCATCAAACAAAAGGCGAGTGCGGCGCGCCAAAGTTCAGACGCACGCAGACACACGCTATAAATAATGACGGCAGCCAGCGCGTGGGTGAGCTGCAAGTCCAAGTGCATGTTTGCTCATCAAGCCGATTAGGGCGGAAATTAATAAATCGCCTTCTCTTAGTTGTGCTGAGTAGTTTTTTATCAATGATTCGCGAAGCTCTATAAAATATTCTCTTAAACATGTATCTAACAATGACAGACAGAAGTACTTAGTCATCGCATATTATACGATATTAAAAGCACTAAGAAGTGCCTAACTACAACTAGATAGCAGACCAAGATAAACGGGAGCGCTAAAAACAATGTTAATAATTTACAAAATGCATGGTGCTCATAAATGGCCATTAAACATGTCAACGGCTGAACAACGCCTATTTCATCCATCACCTATATTGTCATAAGTGACTTAATGTTCGTCATTCAGAAACACGAAATCTAAACTAGAAATCTAGTCGTCTAGTGCACGAATTCAAACAAGCAAACAAGACGACCAGCGTTTTATTTAGTATGACATAGATAGATAGATAGATAGACTAGATTCATGCCTATTGTCGTTGGTTAAAATTGTGGCCACTTATGACAATACAGGTGATAACTTGAGAGCGTTCATATTCTAAGACATTTGGCTCCCCAGCAATTCCGTAGAAGTATGAATTTCTCTGAAGTAAATCACCGCTAATTTTTTATAAAAGAAATAAACAAAAATTTGAAATAAGTACAAACGAGCAGTATTTAAAAAGGGAATCTACAATAAGACAATACCAAAAAGAGGAAAAAGTAAAATGCAGTATTTCAATAAGTCAATAACTGGAAAGTTGCAACCTGACATGCTAAAGTTATGAAGACTACGAGACTCTCTGTCTACAAGGGAACGAACATTACCTACATCAACACAAGCAGTGCAACACCAGAGGCAACACAACATCACCAGCCGCACAACACCACAGGCAGCACAACACCACAGGCAGCACAAC
>VOMN01115567.1:0-11073 GCA_014899125.1 Orchestia grillus
ACTTGACTTATTTTAAATAGAAATTAAAAAGGTGTAGTTGCTCAGATACGCAGGTTCCGAAGTCGTTAAACTTTGAGGCCGTTTTCTGACGTTTTTAAAAAGCGGCGCATGGTGTGGCTCCTGAAAATTGGTGGTGATAGTGTTCTTTACTAGACCGCCAGTATCCCCATAGGTCACCGTTGATGAGGTGTGTTAACAGGTGAGAAGTTAAATCAATGGATACATCAATTCAATGAAAGACATAAATTTGACGTATATTTTTGTTCAGGTGTAAAAACTTGAACTTATGTAACAGCCCGTATACGGGACCCGTGCCTCTGTTATTACTGAACATTTCGCTTCAAGCAACCAATCGGCAAAAGCTTCTTATTTTTAGTAGTAACGAGTTTAATTTTATAGTTAAACAGTTTTTTTATTTTCACGTAAAAATATTTTTCTGGTCGAATGTACACTGCATCAAATTCAATATTTCCATTAGGCATTTGGGTTTGTTAGCATAAAGTTTTATTTCCAAATTTCGAAAGGTACCATCTCCTAATCATTCTTTCAACATACTTGGTATTAAGAGCTTTTTACTCATTCCAATGTACGTGTTGATACTTTACGGGTAGTATTTAGTGCTGTACACTTCATAGACAGGCATTTCGTACGAACTAAATTCAATAGTTTTATTTATTTTAAGGCTATCAAGTTGTAAAACATGGAATAAAATAGCGTGTTCTATTCGTCACATATAGTAGTGTGTCTCACACTGTCGCTTTTAAATGACATTTTGTGTTACGCGTATAATACATTATTTTTTTCCTCTCCATGTGCAGGAGCTGAGATTGAGGGGAGAAACGCAGTGGAGACTTCGGTGACGTATTGCATAGAACAGTCGATGCGCACTAAACCATCTTGAATAGACGTGTATTAAAATTTGAGTGGAGAGAAATGAAAATGAGGAAGTTTTTCCGTAATTCTGAAGAAGATACAGATGCGTCATGAGCTTTTGGCATGCTTCGATGTTGTGTAATTTCTTTTTTTTTAATCTATAAGCCCCGAGAGACTTCTCTCTTAATACTTTAAAAATATTTCGTTGACTGAACTAGAGCATACGAAAACCTTGTACCCTGAGATGGTCGATACTTGTATGAATAATTAGTGGCTATGCAGTTACAGCCGAGGAAATTCATACATTCACGAGTACAGGCCGTACTCGTTTTAACGTCTAATCCATGCCTCACATTAACTGCTATCGCTCCTCATTTTATGGAAAGTAACTCAGATCAACGACGCTCATTATTTTTCATTTAGAACAGACCATTTTCTATAAATTCATTCACGGCAACGTTTTCTATGAACCAGTGTACTTTAACGCCTCACATTAACAGCAGCGTATGGCACAGTGTGTGTACGTTAAAGCGAGGATGGCTTGTTTGTACCTTCCAGAGTACTCGATGATCAAGAATGACTAACTAATTTCCTCATTCCTTATGGTTTCACTTGAAACAGACCCCAATTCGCACATAACTGTCATACGTCATAGTGTTTGATAAAGGGCACCAAGAGTGAAACTTTCTCGATAACTCGTGACTAGGTTTTAAAAAAGTTCTATTTTCCCTTCCATGTCATCAAGAGTTGTTTATCTTTCTCTCTTTATTGGAAGTTGAAAAGATTGATTAAACTTATGTTAGGTTGGCTTCCGGATTCCTATTTTTCTCGTATACGCTTTTGTTTTCGTGTCCTGCATGAGGCGTGAAAATGATACCGAATTTCTCGTATTTATGGTACCACTTGAATCCCTATTGCATGTACCGAGGAATTTTTAATAACCGGATAAAAAATTTTTTAATCGACTCGTATTGTAACGGACGGATTTTTAAAAACAAAGCGTCCATGAAATTCTGAGATATACCAGTTTTATTTGCTATAATTGTATCCTTAATTAGGGGTCACCTAAATGGAAGAGTTTACCGTGATGAGTCGACAGATCAACACCAATTCGAGGCATCCTTTGAGGTAAAAATTCGGCCAGTTGAACCAGAACTCACTAGTGCCGTAATGAACAGCCCCGTAATTGAAGAAAAAATCTTCAAAAAACAATAAAAACAAACATTGTAAGTCTGAATTCCGTTGCTTTTCAGGTTTTTAAAATTCTTCGTTTATTTCAGCAGTTATCGTAGATTATTTTTAGTTGTTTCATTAAAAATTACCCTTTACAGTCCCTCTTTGCATTACTAGTAGAATTGATTTGAATTTATTTGATTTGTTTTTTTGTATCATTGCGATTGAATGGTCAAAGGCGTTTCGTACGCTCTGAGTGTAGTCACAGCATCTTTTCTGCTGTAGTTACAGAAAGTGAACAAAATTTCTGTTTACAAAGTAAAAAATTCTACGTACTTCAGTGATGCTTTCTGATCATTAAAGTTATATATAACCATGCATGATGGAACGTTAAATTATTTAGGTCACTCCCAGGCTCGTCTCCTACTTGAACCCCCCTCGACCGCCAGCTCAATTCATTTTACTCTCAGTGCTCGTTTCTTTTACTGTTTTATTACACAATAAAGCTGTTCTATGTATAAAAATGATTAACAGAAGAAAAAATTTGCCTCGTGGTAAACTCTTGCGTAAAATTAAACGATTGAAAAATTGGTGGTGCAGCCCCATGATTGACAGACTCCAAAAGGTATGCGCTCAAGAAGATGTCTTGGTTGCTGAATAATTTCAAGGAAAACGACAGCGCTGAATAAATCTTGGGTGGAGCCGCAAGGCCTGTTTGACTTTCAATGCAACATCACTGGGAAAATGATAAACGGACTGTGTCTGCCTTCATTTGTTTCGCTCGGGTTTTGCGTTATCGAGTATGGGTCTCTGTCGCGACTGTTAAGCATTGTGAAAAACTACTGTGTTATTTTGTGTGATTTTTCCCTTGTATGTGGAATTACAATTGATATTTCGAATCGTGTCTTCTCCGTGCTCATTTCTATTCATTTTACAAGACGTGCACACTCACTTAAAGTGTATTTTGTAAGTGAAACTAAAACTATTCTTCCGACTATTGCCTTCTTTTGTACACGACTGATGCATCAAATCGGAAGGGTTACTGCATCACCTCTCAGAACTGAGGGCTACTGGGATGACGAGTGCGGTATCCAAAATACGGGTGTTCCCATAGGCTGAGATAGCGTGACGTGCAACTCCCTAAATGCACTACTTCATCCAGCATGGACCGCTGTGGAGAACTCGTTTGCAGTACTTCGCTCATTCAAAAAATTAGTTGGTGCTTTTAGGATTGAGTGACTGAAATGTTAGCTTCACATGATGGTACTCGTAATCAGTGACGTAGTAATCAACATGGGGCATAGGAGCTGTTGTAAATCCACTTCACGCATCATTTTGTTTTCATTCTGTTTAACATTCTTGGGAAGCTTTCAAACGAAATTTAGTAAAATGACAACACTGAAAAGTCGGTTAAAATTATGAATATATACGCGTTAACTTTGTATTTTTCAATTAATTTAACTTTTCACCTGTTTACACAACGCATCAAGAGTGATCCAATGGGCCACATATGGTCTAACTTTAACTAAATCGCTATAATTTCTGAGAATCGGCGAAGTGGATTTTATTTTCGATGAGCTTGCGGGCACAGGTTCCTTTTCAAGCTGTCAGAAGCCTGTGAGCTGCCATCGTTCGGTGGGCGTAATGAGATAGAGCACAATCGGGTCAGCAGACATCACCGAAAAATACTCGGTGATATCTATACAGAAAAATACTCGAGTAAATTGGCTCACGGGTGAAGTTATAAAATGCTGTCCGTTTGGAAAGTTTTGGTGTTCCTGAAACTGAGGTGCTGTCCCAATTGCGGTGTGCAAACATGTGAAATGTTGACGGTGTAGTGTGAAGGCCACACAGCCCGCTACGTGTGAGCTGCTGTCGATAATATACCGGCCAAACACGGGGCAACCGCCTCGTGATGAGCTACTTCTGCCTTGCAGAGGCTGGCGCGCAGCTATCGCTCTTCGGACCACCATTTTTGCGCAAACCCCTGCTTCCTTATGAGTAAATTGCTCCTGACAGCAGCCCTGATACCGTCCGTCATGGGTCTAAGTGGAATTGAGTCCGTAGATGTGGGTCAGCGAAGGTACTCCTCTGAAAAAGTTATCTGTTGTGTATGTAATTGCAGGATCATTACTTACCTGGTGTTGAAGTTCCCAGCAATGAAAGTGTTCCTCAAAAAATATTGAGCATGAAAAAGCATCTTGAAGGATGAATAGTAAAATTTGAATGGGATAAGTGACCTTCGAGCTTTCTCTTGCTCAAACTTGTTACGATGAGCTTGCGGCAAGGATTGCTAAAAATCGAATGAATGCGATACGACTGATCAATTTGTTAATTGATAGTTTAGCGTCTGACAAAAAGTTACAGTATATTTTCACTGCAAATATGTTTTTCCTGGAACCCGAATGTTGCATAAACGTGTTTAAATCCTTTGTTACCCTCTTCGGTGCACACATGGAACCATGAAGTATACAAAATTTTTACTCGTGCATCCCGAGGTTTAGATACTGTAATTATTTTATTTCATCAAATATTCGTGCGGTGCGTCGCCACACACCTGACCTGCACCCTCTCCTCAACTAGTGGGTCGAGCAGAGCTTTTCATTTGGTTCTCACTAATTCCGGTATCATGTTTACGTGGCGACAGCTCTCTCTCGCTGCGCGGCTCCCCTTATACGGCGACCGACAGCTTCTTCTCTTCACTTGGCGCGTTGGACTCGTGAGCTTCAATATTGGCTGAGCAATAAGGTTACTTTCATCACTGGCCGACGGGGACTGTAGGCATCGCCGTCGTGGACGACCAATACTCTGTTGGAAAATGTTTCGTGTTGACCGAAGTAGGCGCGCGTACGTGAGCAGCGCGATGACTGCTGCGAACCTCCTGCTGGAACCTGAATAAATATTCTGCTAGTGGCTGTGTATGCAGAATACATTATTTTTATGAGAGGTTTATCTCAGGATTGATTTTAAGTTATACCTATTTAAAAAAAAAAATTTACCTTATTAATTTGTATCGTTCTTCGAAATGTATGAACATGGGATAAAAATGCAATAAAGAGTTCACTTCGCTGAAGAGAAAAGTTATGCTCATGCCAACGTGGGAGCTCGGTCCACTCTGTGCTGTTTGCTGCTCTTCATGCCAGGCCCAAGCTGTGATGCTATCGAAGGCATCATCTCCTGAGCTTCTGTCGACAACTGAGCGCGATTTTGGCGATGTCGACGCGACAAAAAGTGCTCTCAAGGCCGTGGGATCTGCTGCTCGTCTTCCTATCTTCCTCGTTTTCTCGCGTCATGCAAATAAACTTGAGTTCATTTTTACTTTTTTTGTCTCACTCGAACGCAAATGAAGAACACTTTCTCCTGATGCTCGAGTGCCCTGAAGTCTAAGGGACTTTCCGGCGCTACACACTTTTTGCTTAATGCTCGATTTGGTGCATGCGTTGCTTAGATACAGTGTGAACAGAGACCTTGTTATCAAATTGGTCTCTATCTCGAGCACGGACCTTAAATTCTTTGGTCTGTGTCTCGAGAACGGACCTTAAATTCTTTCTGGTTTGAAAGCCACAATTTTCTCAAGTTTGACATGGGAGTTGCGGCAAGTATTGACTTGAGTGCTTACACTTCTAGCTGAATGAGAAATTACTACGTAACAGGAATGAGACCAGCTTCCAAGCGTACATCATTGCGGAAGTTTGTACGTAAAATTTTAGTCCATTTCCCAGTAATCTCATGAAAATTTTTAGTACAATTCCCAGTAACCTCATGAAGATATTTAGTACAATTCCCAGTAATCTTATGAAAATTTTTAGCCGGAGTTATCATCGAATTAATCGAGGTTTCAACTGCGTAATATTTCCAGCAGAGCTTGCTGTCACTAAAATGTAAAACCAGGAGATATAATTCTAGATGTCCAATCTTGAGATCTTGAGAGAGCACACCCCAAGGGAAGATCTTTATAAGATTCATACAGGAGTTTCTGTTGGATGCCCATTTCATACAGGAGTTTCTGATGGATGCCCATTTCATACAGGAGTTTCTGTTGGATGCCCATTTCATACAGGAGTTTCTGTTGGATGCACATTTCATACAGGAGTTTCTGTTAGATGCCCATTTCATACAGGAGTTTCTGGTAGACGTCCATTTCATACAGGAGTTTCTGGTAGACGTCCATTTCATACAGGAGTTTCTGGTAGACGTCCATTTCATACAGGAGTTGCTGGTAGACGTCCATTTCATACAGGAGTTGCTGGAAGACGTCCATTTCATACAGGAGTTTCTGGAAGACGTGCATTTCATACAGGAGTTTCTGGTAGATGCCCATTTCATACAGGAGTTTCTGGAAGACGTCCATTTCATACAGGAGTTTCTGGAAGACGTCCATTTCATACAGGAGTTTCAACAGGAGTTTCTGTTAGATGCCCATTTCATACAGGAGTTTCTGGAAGACGTCCATTTCGTACAAGAGTTTCTGGTAGATCTCCATCCTTGAGATCTTGAGGCAGCACGCATATGAGAAGGTATAAGATCCATACAGGAGGTACTGGTGTACTCACGTCGCCTGAGGTGCTGGTGTACTCACGGCGTCTGAGGTGCTGGTGTACTCACGTCACCTGAGGTGCTGGTGTACTCACGTCGCCTGAGGTGCTGGTGTACTCGCGTCACCTGAGGTGCTGGTGTACTCACGTCACCTGAGGTGCTGGTGTACTCGCGTCACCTGAGGTGCTGGTGTACTCACGACGCTGGAGCTCGTCTGAGCACCTGGGGAACGATGCTTTCTTTTAAGGTGGCACTTGGTAAAATATGCAACTCGCCTTCCGGGCGCTACTAAGAGTCTAATTTCAAAATTATGAATACCGTATCTTATTTGTTTTCTCATCGTTTTCTTCATTGGAGAGGTCAGTGTACTACACAACAGTGTCTTGGGTATTTTTGTATTTTCCTTTTCGTGTTTTCTCGAGGTTTCGAACATATCGACCAACAGTACTCATATGGTTCAAATTTTGCGATTCTCTTCCTTCACGTTATTTTACTCATTTTTAATCGAATCTCATTTGTGACACTTCGATTTTTTACCGATATGTTGAACGCTTCTGTTAAGGGCCCTTCACACGATTAGTCGATATCTGAAGACAGTGTAGAAAGACGTCCAAAAATGGGCATCGGAGGCCAAGTTCATTATCTACTCCGGAACCACGTCGGAAGGCAAAGTATTGTACAGACACTAACATCCGACACTGACCGATCCTGTGAAGAGTCTTTAGACGATCATATTTTTTTATTCTTTTGAATTCCATGCACTACAGGACGTTATACGACGGTTTTTTCTCTCATGCCGGGGACACAATCCAAGACAGCTAGTTATTCTTCGTTGTATATTTAAGTTAACTTGAGGACTACATCTAGAGAATGATTGTTTTAATCTTAAACGAAGTGACTTGCGTCAATTCGAACACTTATGCCTAGCTATTTTCTTCGACTGGAATACAAGGTCATTGAAGGTTCAGTATTTATTTCTTCTAAGATCGTGGCTGAAATATTAGCTCATAGCTCATGTGACTTATTTAAGCTCATATGACTTATTGCATCATTTCTTGCACAGTTTTCTGTCCGTTCCAGTCGCCCTAAAATGAACCTGAACACAAGCAGCAGGTACGTGAGACTCTTGTGTTCTTGTTTACTGACTTCCTCTTCACTCTCATTTTTTGTCTTATTTGAATTTCATGGTCATCTGAGGGGGTCCGAGAGTCTGCAACGTGAGGTTGCGATTTTGGAACTTTCATTCTTATGGAACTGTTTTTTTTTGTGCAGAAATTTTTGTTCTCTTTGAAGAACTATGAGATTTTAATATCGTGATTCATTTAGAAGTTTTATTTAAGATAAATCTTAGATGGAACTTGCGTGATCTCTTACGTGACGTGCACCAGAATAAGAGAGGATCGGTCATCAATAAGGGAGTGCGATCAGGCGGTGGTAGTTCGCATGAAGCCTGGGGCTTGCACAATAACTTTCCCACAACACCGTTTTTTTCCTGTGACTGACCAATGGAATATTCCCGAAGAAACTGAAAACATCTGGAAAATGTTATCTGAGAAAGTTATGTTCTGCAGGTGATGTGAAAACATCCATTAAAATGCGCGAATGTTTTTTGGCATTATCAATAGTGTGAATGTTTAGAGGTTAGCCCTGTGTATCATCATTTGCTAACAATATCGTGAGATTTTTCAAAAGTGAGGACAATATTTGAAGTCCCAAGGTTGAACTTCTTTCCTAACCTCACTGATAGAAGGTGGTGGAAATTTATACAATTGATAGTGATTGGTTTTGGCGTTCTTGTAAGCCGCCATTGTTGGAACTATTGACAGACTCCGGGACCAAATAGCAGTGAACTACCAGTGCCTAATAACTATTTAAGTTCTGTGAACCTTTGTCATGCGTGAATAGCATTTTCCGCTGTTGCATCAACTGCTATCTGACTTGTGCCTTGTCGAAACCTTGAATTCGTGCGCCATAACATCTCCAGTTGTTCAAAGACAATCTGTGATATAGCAAGTGGTGCATACACCGGCTATGTATACTCCACAGGAGTCACTGTGAATAGAAATTGAAAGTTCACCTGTCAAGTGGAGTTACCTGTGGCCTCTTGTGTGGAGTGATGCAGGCCTGACAGGTCTGGAGAGAGCTCAAGCATGGTCGTAGATCGGTCGGCCAACGTCCATCAGTGGACTGCCGCCCTGCTGACAACCGTGATCTTCTTCACGGCAGCCGTGGTCCCCGGAGAAGGTAAGTGCTTGACGGGCCTCTGAAGTACAGGTAACGCTAAAATGATCTAATTTGTTGGTTGCATTAAGGGAAAAAATCAATAATGAGCGAAGGAATTCACTGTCTGAAACGAAATACATTTAAATTGCATTATACGTAAACTTGAAAAATTACTTCTGCTCGTCCTTGGATATTCGTTTTTATTTCCCCTATAAATGTGTCAGATCATTTTGCCAGACCTTGTGCTTCAAAAGTAGTTCTTAATTAAGTTGAATTTCATCATTTATCAGTTGTTCAAGCTTCGCTTTGAAAGTTTAAACTAAAGTAATAAATTCGTTTCAACCCAGTGATAATCAAATGCATCCATATTTATTTGTGAGTCGAGATTGTGGAATTAGTTAATACAATTTCTATGTTCAACAACAAAGACAATCATCGTCGGTCCGCTTGCATTCGTTGAATTCCATCTTCATCTGTCTTTTTTGACACGAACTCGACCGTTTTTTTTCTTTTTCGATTGCGTCAACTTACATAGTTTTATCTCTTTTGTGTTTTTCGTGATGATGTAGTTGTGTTCCAATTGATAATGGGCTGTTTCATGTGCTGTTGATAATGTGGCCTCGTTTGCTTGTATCAACAGCTCCTCAGTCTGAGCTGGGAGAGCCATAGTTGCGATGTGCTGGTGAACCTGGCGGAAATATGATCATAAAATTATTTTTCTTGTGTCTCGGGTAAGGCTTTTGTCGCATAAATATCGACGCAAAAACGGAAATTTCTCCAGACCTGGGTGTTATTTTTATTCAACTTTAAAATTAGCTAACTATTAAAATTTGCTGCGATCGTTGTTTTGCTCTTGTTTTTTATGGAGTTGTTTAGTATTTCACTTATGAGTAACATTTTTATACTTTGAGTGAGTCTACAACGCCAGTTAAATTCGATGAAAACCTGTTGACCAGGCCAGGGTGACGTGTCAGATGAGACGCGCTTCATACCTGGACCGAGAGTCGCCGAGCTACCGTAAATTGACTCGTGCCTGTATAACTCATCGTGTTCTAAGATATATTCACCCACTTCGATTTCTCTAGCATGATATTTGCCGTAAAATTTGTTCATGCATCTAATGACTGTTCCCGGTTTTGATCCAATAAGAACGATCCTTATTTTTAAATGAACCAAATATTGAGTAAACTGTCCATCATATTTCATGCACTTGTGTGTATAATAACCCTAGATTTGGACGCAACAAACGCGTTTAAGATTATGTAATTATTTTTATGTCCATTAAAAATGGAAACGGAATTGTGGGTCGATTTCTGTGGCCGAGAGCCGGTGTTTCGCTTTCGCACAGTGCGCCAAACCGAGGTCCTCCTAAGGCTTTCATTCTTCAAACGACACTGCGAGGCCACGCATGTTGATCATTCTACCATTTATGGGCCCTTGATTTTAACCCGGCGCTATTATCTGTACGTTCGCACATATTTCAATTGGTGTTTTTCTGTTACACCCCAGCACTCATAAAACAATTAGAGATTATTAAATACTCTAATGAACTTTTTCTGCATTGATTAAAATAATTTTTGCACTGAAGAAAGCCATGCAGGATCTGTTTTGCAGGAGCCAAGACTTCGTCAAATGGTAGCTAAAGTGTGGCATCAATGAGTAAAGCACCAAGATGGAATTGTTAAGGTTATGCGAGCCGACTAGAGCATTTTTCATTTCCAACCCTTCTTTGGAGCGGGCACAGGCTTTGTGCCGTGCGATTTACCCTGTAATCCACAATTGGGGTCGGTTGGACCCTAGAAAGGTAGCGCCGAATTGCAGTCCATGCCTCATAATTGTCCGGCCACCGCTGTGGATGTTGCGGACGGCCGCCATGCTGCTTTTATATTTCTTTCTAATGATCTGGCAAGCTATTATTTCAACTCTTAACGTCAATTTGCTGAGCTTCAAGTCTCCCCAATACGCGGCACGCAGGGAATCACTTGTCCTACCTTTAGTGTTGCCTGAGGTGCATCTAACTTCAATGTGAACAAACCCTAAGGTTTTCATTCGTTTTAATTTAGTAGAAACTAAACACTGCTTTGACACTGAAGAAATGGAATCAAATTGATACCCTCGACAAAACACCATAATCACGAATTTTACGACTGCCATTTTTTAGCGCGAGGACTACCCAAGTTCTCCTGTCGCCGTTCCCTTGATATAGACAGGCTTGTGGCGTGGCCTATTGTGGCGTGGTCTATTGTGGCGTGGCCTATTGTGGCGTGG
>VOMN01115571.1:0-20647 GCA_014899125.1 Orchestia grillus
CATAGAGACTTTTGCTAGTTCTTGATTTATTTGGTCAGTTATGAACTAGATTCTAGAGTAAAGTTGAGGTGAGGCCTGAAGAAGTCAGGGATCGAGGAGAGAAGGTTCAACAGTTGATTTCACGAAAAGATTTAAAGATGCAGTGAATACTAAGGATACGAGTATCTAATGCAAAAAGTGACGAATAACATGGAGTCAAAATTTGTTGGCAGAGGACATAAGCAGTGATGTTACGGCTGTGACGTAGGATTAGTCACAGGTGGCTCATTTACCGCTACTCTGTCAGGCTTCCCGTAGAGCCGTAACAAAACTTCGTCTGATTTATCGGAAAAAAGGCTTCTATTTAATCCGATTCGGACATTTCGTTATCTATAAAGACGAAACAGATACTGGTTGACGATAGACGATAACGCTAGCCGAATCGTTCTATTTTCATGCTTCCTTTTCAGTTTGGGAAATTCCTTTCCTTGTTGGATGGAATAGATATTCGCTATTTGGAATATTTTCAAGTTGAACTAATGGATCAATGATATGTCATTGAAAGCATTTTTGAAGCTACACCACTTAAGTCTTCGTGTTTTTCGGTTAGGAATTAGATGCCTCGAGGTGGCAGCATTCTTGTGATGTAGAGCGTAAGCCACCAAGGCGTCTGGTCGGAGCCTTGTTCTTTGACCTGTTGCTAAATTCTTATGTTTAACGTCTGCAATAAAATTTGCTATTAGATTTTCAAAGCAATAAAATTCCGTTTTCAACGATTTGGTTGCGTTTTTTTTTGAAAAGCCTGTCTATTTTTGCTATAAATGCACATTCGGCTTCCTCCATGTTTTATAAGAAAAAACAGGGATCATTTCAAAATACCCCTCAGTGTAACTCAAGTGACAAATTCTTTCTCCAATCGAACTTTTTGCACTGCGGTACGTGATGCCTTTAAACTTTCTGATGAGGTTTTCGTCTCGACTCCGAGTTTGAATCGGATGCAAATCCCAAAATGTCCAAACTTGAAATTTGTACTAGGCATATGAAAGATCTTTTGATTTTCAATACAATTTTTGTCTGCAAAAACATGGTGTTATCACGTATAGCTGCTGTAACTAAAATACTCTGTATGCAAGGTTTCATCGAGAAGTAGTGGAGCCCTAGTAACAAGTTCGAAAGGAAGATATAATGAATGACCACATGGTAAGGTGTGGCTTGTGTCATATTGCAGTCTAGATACCATTCAATTCCCAAGACAGCGTGACTTATCTACAATAGCATCGTTGCTGGAACTAAGAAAATCTACATTAAATTTTACATAACATCGGGGCGAGTGTGCATATCGATTTATATGGAGAAAAACTAACGAGGGGACGTGCTCTATTCATACGAAGGCTTACGATTGGGATGAGAACCTCGAGATCATAAGGATATAGAATTTTATCCCTTTTTTCAAGAACATCAACGCCATTGAAAGTCGACGATGTACACAAAGAACCACTCCAACATCGTTTGGCTATCAAGAGTTTCGAGGAACGAAAATATAAAAATCAGAGAAACGAAAAAAGAAAATGTACACGAAAATGACCTGTAAACCTCCATGTACAGACTCGTAACTTTTTTCAATCTAGCAACGGAATTAAAATATTATAAACCACACTATGATTGAAGTAAACTCAAAATCTAACTTACAGCTCGTTTTTTAGCCTGGCATTGTCAAATGAACCAGGATGATGAACCAAGTTTTGCTTGGTTAACATTCAATAAAATTGGCTCGAAATAATCCGTGGAATAGCATCGCTTTTGAGCAGAATCGGATACGAGGAGTATTTCTCTAGTTGATCAACTTTGGTGGTACAAAATTGTGAGTCATAAGAAGTCGTTCAGTTCCATGGTTGAAATATCACTACGTTTTTTACGGTATGATCTGAGGACACAGTTGTTTTCCCACCTCTCATGTATCCTTTGCCTAATCTCGAAGACAATTTGCTAATTTTTTGCCTCAAATTGCAATGGAACTGTCGTTCAATCTCCCTTGTCTCTTCAAGAAAAAATAGAGACGCATTTCCTCAATACCCATCATCATAAATAGCCCAACTTTGAGACACTTTTCCTGTGGGCCCGTCACCGTACACTGCGCAACTTGAGGTATCTTTTCTCCTCGCCTATCGCCGTAAAAATGGCGCACCCTGAGGCTCTTCCCTCCTTGCCATCACCATAAATGGCAAAGCTTGAGATGTCACATCATTTCCCGAGAGTTCCTAAGAGCCATAACTACGCTACAGAGTAATATGTTCCAAAATACTCCATAGGTCGAACTTCTGAGAGACCACCGAAGAAAAATGCACCCAGGATCCGACCTTGATGGAGATAGAGGTGACTGGGATGGGACATTTTCACGAATTATTTCCTGAAAAAGTAACGTCATTTTTAACAGTCCTGCAATATCACCCATGATAGTTCATCTAATTTGCAGGTTTCCCTGTTTCATGGGAAAATATATTGATTTGAAAACTATTCTTCTTATTATAGGTGCGCAATTTATATTTCCTTCGGTTTCTATGTTCTTCAAAAACGTTGCTTACCAGCATCGTTAAAAGACTAAAGTGATCAAGAAACCGACATAAATGCTAAGAACCACGCATGGTTGAGCAATTATTGAAAAAAATTTGAGCTCGAACATCAATATAGCGCTCATCAATGTAGCGTCCAATATAGCGTTTTAGACTATCGAAGAATACCAGTAACGCTGCTAGTATCAGTATGAAAAAGTAGTTACAGTTGACTGTCATGTCCTAGAGAATGATATTTTTAAATCCGCAAGTTTGCATGGTAAAGCTAAAGTAACTGCGAAATTGGAATTCATGTATGGACAAGAAAAACAAAAAATACACTTAATACTGATCTAGATACTGGCCAATAAAAAAAGTGAAATACATTCAGCTGAAACGTCGGAGGTATTTGTGTTCGAAGTCCCTTGATCTAACACTTGAAAGAACCCCAGTGCAGTCCACTGACCCAGTATAACTTTTTCAAATGAATATTTATAATTACAGATACTATCGGCCACCCAAATAATTTTATTCATTATTTTATAAATTTAACGACTGAGTAGAAAAAAGTTAGACTGAGAAGTATATCACCTATCGGAAAATGGTCTTCTGCACCGTTTCATAATATTCGTGAATGTCATTCGTTGAAGTCACTCAAGCAGCGCACAAATACGGTAAAATGTCCTCGAAAGAGGTGATGCAGTCCATATCCCATTTTTTCTTCCGTTGCTCATCTCTTAAGCTTCATGCACATATTATGACGATTAACGATATGCTGCATACGCCAGATAAATTTAAACAGGATTTTTTTAAAATAATGAATACTCAAAAGCATAACTGAGCCTGTTTTACTAAACTCTAACATAGACTGCTTATTGATGGAGTTTTATGCCAACCCATATCAACAGAGGCTGCATTGTCCGTCTGTTCTACACAAACTGGTTCTGAAACTCACAGCGAACGGATTCCGCTCATCGATGAACGGGTTCCATTAGTCATTACGGCCAGCACAATGGTAACCATTTTTCCCGAATAGGCGCTGCTCCCTAATGCAGTGTTCGTTCCAATTACAATTCCACCTCCAGCGGTATTTTTGGCTCCATCTTCAATGCCGAACTGCATCAGGTAAGTCCGCAGGCTAGGCAGTGATTGGCTTCAGCTTCGTAACGAGAGGCTCCTTCGCCCTCATTTGTAGCCATTGTGCACGAGGGTGGCACAATCAAATTAGCAACGCGCCCCCTACTCCACTCCCCGATTGAGCCCTCTCAATCAAGGAGGATGAAAGATCAACAATGACGAGAGGACATTCCAACGGAATCTACACCTTATTCTTATAGCTACTGGAAAGTAACACGTGTCTAAATTAATAAGGCTTCATTAAAGTTTTCGCTCAATTTTAAGCACGATGTTTCTTCCATTATAGTAGGTCATAAAATCGAAATTGCCCCATGGATTGCCGGCTTGGTTGTGATGGGATTACACGCCAGTGACACCCGTCTCACAGTTTGTATGAAACTCAAATTAAAACACAACAATCTCCCACAAGTGCAGAAACATCACAATTTTGCATACTGAAACGTATTTCAAAACAATTAATACCACGAAATAGGACAAAAAAATGTTCACGTCCTTCAGTTCGAGTCAACATAACGAAACTTGTAGATCACCCACAATCACCTTTTTCTACTATTAGCAATCTGGATTTGGCAATATTACTATTGCTCGAATGGTGTAAAGCTGTTACCGACACCTAAACACCGTACTGCAAAAACATACTGAATAATTCGCAGCATTGCGATCGAACTAAATTATATGAATTCACCAAGTTTCACCCAATGCATATGTATTCTAAAATCTTCACTGTGCCCTTCACGCACACTCTCAGTTCAGTCCACATTCATCGGGCCTCATTAGACGCAATCGCACTACCAGTTTATTCAAACGGATGCGTGTGCGCGAGCTCCAGCACTCCGGCGTCTTGGAGAAGCCTAAAAAAATTGAGAAAATAACTAACTTTGAAGCAAAAATTAGGAAGTCCAAGTTCCCACGATTCAATGGAAGCTCTGGAAGGACACGAGATTTCTCAGTTCATTGGAGTGCGCGCTTCGACCGCTGATGTCGGCAGGAACAAGCAAGTGAAATTTAGTGTTTTACGTATCCCTCCAATGCTAATAAAAACCCTTCTAAATTAATTTATTTCTCGTTGACAAGCCCCAATCTCTTCTAATAAAAATATTTCCCAATGACAAGAGAAGCATACTAAAACGCATCTATTCATATCCTGATACCAATTCGTACTTTTTCTCTGTGGATCTTCAACAATAAATAAGCCGAAAAATGAAAGCACCAGTGGGTTTTTCGATAGATATTAGTGATTTCAATTGGTAAATTTTAAGTATATCAAGGAAGAAAGCTCTTTTCACTTTCCTCGCTCAAGAACTAAACGCTTGACCCGTATTTAAAACCCCGGCGAATAAACAAACTTTGATGGTGACCAAATTTTTTAATATTTTCGCTTTGTAATCATAAGATATAACAAACTTGTATAAACAAAAAGAACACTTTAATATTGGGTAGAATGATATTTGATTCTGAAATTCAAGTTGAACCACAGCTTATCATTACATATATTCGTTTCCGAGTCACTTACCGCACGTAACTTGCCTTACGACAGCGTCTCCACAACACAACCCACACAAACATTTAGTGAAGGTTTCCAGGTGTTGGAGGTCTCCACGAGTCAATCTTTGAAGCTCAATTTCAGCCGATTGATACCCATAACAGTGTCTCGCTAACGATCACATTCAAAATGCATTGTGCCAAGAACATGATCCCGTACTTGAAAATTAAAATATTTTAAGCAGTCAAATCGTTTGCAATTACACGATCAATAAAACAGTCTTGTTTCATGAATCCATTCACTGTTACTGTTCTATTAAATGAATTGATGCACATGGAAGTGAAAAAAATTCTGTCAACTCAAAAGTGGAGACTAAATTTGGCAATTTATTTTACGAACTTGATGCTATGATGACCATAGAAAACATACGATAAAATATGTAGAACACAAACCAAAACCTTTGGGAACAAAAATTAAATCATTACATGGAAACAAAATTGTTAATGTTGAATTTCATTCAAGAAAGGTATTTAAAGAGAATTAATAAAAACACCGAAAAAACCTTAGGAAATATTTCTTACCTTACTTTTTTACAAACCTGTTTCTCCTCACGAACGAATTATTTCATGTCTAGCTCCATCTAGGAATTACGACGCAATATCGAAATCGTATCTAATAGGATGTCCAAAATACGTACCCTTGTTATCTTGGAATTCCCTTTGGCTAGTATGATGATTCTTCGAGTGTGTTCATTTAACAAAACTTCGTGCTAATTATATCCAATGTATGATACTTGAGCGGCAAGAAACGCTCACAATTTGAACACAACGTGGCGCACAACCATCGTATACCTAGCATTTTAGTAAACGTCACGAAGCTGACTTTTTATTTGCGCAAGAGTAACCAGTCAACCTCTCTGTAGACCGTACGTATTTAGACATTGCCTTTCGCAATTTACATCTAAAAACACCGCTAAGTTTTTTTCGTTGACAAAGACATCTGATCCAACTTAGGAATGTTACATAAATTATCTGAAACAAACTGGCCCTATTAAATAAGGGAAAATTAACATCGTCATTCAAAGAAACAAAGCCATTCAAAGTAGCGGCCTCCGCTATTTCAAAATACTCGTAGTTTTAATGAGTAACAAATTTCAATGATGTTTCAACAATGACGAGCGAATAAATATTTCATTTTTTCGAGTGAAAATTTTTAGCGGATAATTAAATATAACAATGATTAATAAAAGAACTAGAGTGACGACTATTATCATATGTACTACCTAAAGGGAAAATATTACAGCATAGAAGTAATTTATCTAATACACGAGTTTTAGGCACTCACTTTTCTTTGTGGTAATATGACAAAGGTTGTCACTGTGGTTCTCTTCTTTATCATCAGCTTACGTACCAAACCAAATGCATACATGAAAAATATAATAAATGCACAAAACAAATGTAAAAGAGCCCAAGTGCAATATCTGCCATACCATCCCCAGACATGAACCTTAATGATATCAAACAATAACATGCGATACGTATAAAAGTGTGCGAAACAAACATTAACAGACGAGAACGAAATTGAATTCGATATGAGCGTAAAATCTACGTTACTATATCTATAAAATTTATTAAAAACGATGATGAAATGAAGCATTACATGGATCAGAATGTCCAATTTATATCAGTGTTTGGCGTGCTGAGACTCAACAAACACCTAAAACGGGAGGTTTCTGAGTGCATCCCAATCCCTTGAGTAAACCAAAACTTCATTCAAAAATGCAATCCTTTTTTTAACGAAGTGACCTCTAGGTGTTGGCAACGCACTAGAGTGGTAAAATAGGTGACACGAAAGCAACATGGTTTTCATGCGATCGCCGTCAATTTTAATTTACTGTCACAAATTTGCATCGTCTTGCATTTATGGCCAACTTTTCCTCAGTATTCTTTCAATAAAAATAATTGTTAACCTCTTTCTAAAAAAGTTAGCCAAATCTGATTGCTTTTCATTGGTATTGGTTTGATCGGACATTCACTTCATAACCTTAGATTTCAATCAAACTAATCGATATCATTGCAATAACATAGTACGGATCTGAGTTTTTCAGACCTTAATTATAGTACTTCAATTACAATGTTGGAAGAAATTAGGTGAATTTAACAATAGCTGCCAATTTTATAGATAAACCTAGGTAAATTTCCATATACCAGAAGAATCTTCATCGAGTGATAAGATTGCTTAAATATAAAATGCTAAAATACTAACTCAAATCTGAACAACGTAAATTACTCACCTCGATTGCACACTTACCAGTGAGGGAAATGTTGAGCATCTTCTCGCATTGCAGTGAACGAACGTAATGTAAGCGACGTCGTAGTACGGGTGGCAGTAATACGCCGTCGTGACAGTTAACGGACGTTACTTTCGCGACGTCGTCACATCCGGGCGATAACTCTCATTGTAGTTACAACACAAGCACGCATTCCGCGGTACTGGCGCTGATAATTTTAATGATTGTCGCTATACCGGTACCCGAGAGGCCTGCCTTATACTTCAGCATCGTATTTAAAAGACCTAAGTCCGTTACTTTGCTCTCCTCAAAAAAGCCTTTGTCGTATGTTCCACTTTTAAAGCATCTCCTTCAATTATGCTGAAGTTGCCCATTTAAGTAAATCGTCTTATCGCGGACGAAAATGCTTTATATTCTGTAACAGTGACCATAACAGTTCAGACAAATAGTTACCTGTATTGTATTGCTCAGTTAATGCGTTGTTCCTGATAGGACTTCATCTAGAACAAAAAACCACTTCTAGAACAAAAAACCTTCGATAACCCGGACTTCATCGATTCAGGCTTCACCAAAATTCGGATAATATAGACTGAAACGATATAATAATTCATCATTGATTTATAAACAGGCAATTCAAATAACATTCACGTTTCATATAGCCTTTGTTTCTTTTCTGGCCACGATTGTGTAGTTCGTCCTTGGCATGTATGTACAGTAACGTCCAAAATTTAGAAGCGAAATTTAAAACTTCGAAACCGAAAGAAATGATTGATCAAATTTTCTCTAATCTTGCACTGAATGAAGGTATACAAATCGGTGATAAAAATTCTCGTGATTTTCCAGGTTAACTGAAACAATATGCAAAAAGAAATGAGCAATTTGCTAATTTTTAGGGGTCCAAAACTAAGGAACATTCATGAAAATAATTGTGGTCCTATCAAATGATTCCCGGTCTAGACCCGCGAAGAATAACACAGAGAAAATTAAGGTTGTTTATGATCAGTGCAGCATTGAACACGATAGCAAAACGTCCTAACATAGATCCACCTGTTGAATCTGAAATTGTAAAATTATTGAAGGAAAATCTCATCGTTCAGCGAATTTTTAAGACTCGGGCTTCGTTCCAAAAGTGTTGTCAGGTTTACAGGTGTAAAAAGTTTCCTACGACGCTGGACAACTAACTCTGGGACAAAAACCACTGCAGACTGAAAAATCTACAGCGAGAGAAGACCGTTCCAGTCATCGCCTTGCCTTCAGGGAACATTTTCTCACCGCAGGACACATTTCTACGCAAATTAAGAATGAAACACCTGTCTCGACAGACTGAATCGAGACCAGTGTATGAAATAAATCTCGAACAAAGACCTGAATGAAAAACCCGATAATTTGCATGAAACACACGGTAGCAAGATTAGCTTTGGCAAACAAGCACGTCAATTGGCTGGAAGAAAATTTATACAAGTAATTTTCAGCGATGAATTCAAATTTTAAACGAGTTTCGTAGTGACAGAAAACGGCTTATAGAAGATGAATCGGTGAAAGCTTGAAATCTTAGTGAGCTACGAAAACAATCAATTTCTGTAAGGGAAACGCCATGGTTTTTTACAAGATTTCAGGAATGGGTAAGACAAGCCATCTCTTGTTTGTCCAAACCCAAAGTTAACAGCGTCCTTTATAAAAGTTTGCTGAGAAAACGTTTCGTAACCGTGGTACAAAATTCCGGATTGGAGAATCCTGTTTTTATTCACCTCAAAGCCGCTTTGCTATGATTCAAAAATGGTTATGGACTACCCAATACTCAGACGTTTTAGATTTCGAGCTGGTCACCCCATGGTTCTGACCTGAATCCCAAAGAAAACTCATGGAAGACATTTGAGCAGAATGTTATTCCTAGAAATCCAGCGAATGCGGAAGATTTAACTAAATTGCGGGTTTCATGGGCAAAGAATCACAATGGCCCATGTCAAAAGTTCGCGATATCCTGCGTCCGAAGACGCGCTGACATAACCCAATATAAAAGTCTCAACATCCAATATTGATGAAAAATATTTTTTCGGTGGATCCGTTAATTTATTTCTTTTTCATAGGAATAAAGTAATCGATTCCTTAACTGTAGACACTTGAAAAAATAAATTGCTCATTTCATTCTACGCATTGTTCAGTGGACCTGAAAACCTACAAAAATGCGTATCATGTATGATTTGTATACCTACATTCAGTGGAAATTTAAAAATTGACCCCGTATTTCTTTAGAAATGAAGCTCATAAATTTTGTTCCCTAATGTTTGACCGTACCGCTTAAGCCAATAGTAGCCGTTCAAGTCGGCCTTGTGAGGGATATGTTTTGAATTTCTTTGACTATGATACCCGATGAGGATTTTCTTTGTCTTCAATGTTTGCTATGTATTTAGTGTATCAAGTTTATTCTACCAGGGATATCTTGTCAAACGCGCGGGCAAACGAAAAACTCCGCTAAAATCCTGAATTTCAATAATCCAGATGGGATCCTTCCTTCCCCATATAAAGCCAAAATATTTTAAAGTTTACAGTGAATCATTATCCGCAATTTCTCAATTTATAGGGATTCTTTATAGAATTTATTAGCACTTTAACAATAAGAACTTATACCCTATTGTATAGAAATAAATAAAACATAATTTTGAGTAAAGTGGAAACACGTTCCTGTGATCGACAAGCTTATTGGAAATCACTAAAGCAGAAAGAGTTCAAAGCTTCGCTCATGCAAAATTAACACAGATGTAGTGAGTCAATATGGCAGCTCGCAGAAAACTGATGTTGATGAATTCCTACAGGGCCACGCAGCAGTAAATACTTTCTATTCCCCCAGAGAGGAAGGGATTTTAGGTATTGGAGCAAACCTCGTCGCATAGCAAAAAAAGATAACAATCATGATAAAAGCATGCCTTTAAGGTTCTAAACACAGAGGTGTATAATCCAAATTTGGTTCACCCATTAAACACATAATACATCCTATGATCCTCCAAAGAAGGCTATATATGCCTAATGTCGAAGCACCACATTATGCTATTCCAAAATATCTTCAAATGATACAGACGAAATGCCTAGACCAACCCTAAGCCAGGCGTCTGCAGGTCTATACCAGTCACTGACCGCACAACATTTGCAGCCTCCAGTTCACCAAACCTAATAGACCTTAAGCCTTTCCTAATTGCTGCTGACGCACAGCTTTGACTAGTGGAGAGTTACTCTCAGGCCTAAAGGAAACCCAATTCCTACAGAATTTTGGCAATTCTGAAATGTAAGGCTGGAAATAATATCGCAAAGCAGTAATACCTGCAGAGTTCAGGGTATCCAAAGGGGATTTCCCATAAATTGTACCCTACTTGGTATCTATTTTATTTCCCTCCTATGATATCAAAAATAACTCATTTTTGACGTGCCTATGGAAAAGTAAATGCTCCCATTGCACGTATTGCAAGTATCCAAATTTCGCATGATAACTTGAGGAGATCAAAGATACAATTCATATTCTGAACATAACGTTAGAATTAGTACAAATTAGAACACAGTCGTCCCTTGCCCTAACATGGTTCACTCTCAGCTATCTCACTTTATCGCTGATTTTCAAATAAAATATTAGCACTGCAAAACTTACACCGTACACACAACTGTATTCAAATAAACAAAACGTATGGTGCACAGTACAGTGAAAAACTGCTCGGAAGATTGATAAGAGTGTTGGAAAAGGTTACATCAGGGGTGTTAACGGTTCATGAAATTTGAAATAGGTTTACAGAACATAAATAATCTAATAAATAAACGGTCGCTACTTCTCGTATTTATTCTAGCCTATCGAGTTGGCCTCTGAAGCGCATTCCTCGAGACAACCAAGGGTTGACTATGCTTCAAAATGACCTTATTACTAACTAGATTATTACCTTTGGTGGCGAAGTTCGATGTCCCTCGGGCGGTGAGCAGAGATGTTGAACTTCAGCTGGGTGTTGGAAGCGCCATAGATTTCCATCGAAATCAGCACTGCACTTTCTTTGTCTGCTTCGTCCTCACGTCGTTTTCCGTCAACTTCTGTCATTCACCAAGTTTGAGAAACAAATTAGTCGGCACAGGATATAATATTTCAATAACTCACGTTGCAGTTCAATTTACGTGTGCAAAAATTCAAGTATTTAACATGAAGTTCGGATAGCCAATTTTCCTCTTTCTTAGGTCATTCGGTCTTCGTCAAGTGAATAATAAAGTTATTCTTGAAAGTAAAATAGGAAATATACAAGCGTGTACTTTTGTTTAGAAAATTCGCTTTTACCATTGTTTGTAATTGATATTCAGCTTCATCTCCAAGAGTTTACATTAGACTTTACCGGTATATCAAAAAGAAGACGAACTTACAGCTTTTTAAATATAACAAAAAATAACATTTTTTCTGAAATGAAACAAGCGGAGAAGTAAATTTTAGCAAATCACTCGGTTAAAATTGGAGAAGAGCTCAAGGAGACATTTATTTTGAGCTCTGTAGAGACAATATTACAATAAGTCACGGTAGGCAAAGGCAATACAGAAATCAGCCTATGCTGAACGAGAAAGTCTTGCCTGTAAAACTGAGCAAATACCCTTACACAAGGTGGAACTTCAATGAAATCGTGCTAATTTACTGTATCATTAAAGTGAAAAATCCTAACGATGAAACTGTATCCCAATATCGAAGGCCTAATTTAATTCTTCAGCCCTACATTGGGATGAAAAATCAACACAGAAAACATATATTCGAAGATTAAAAATGAAAATCAACAAAAAAATTGAGAAAAAAACATCCGAAGTTCCCCTACGAAGACAAATATAGTGTTGCCATTTCCAACCTATTCATTCCAGGGAAAAGAAATTCATTCAGCTATAAGTCATTATTACGCAGCTGGCAAGTCGTTTTTCATCATTTTTGTACCATTCAATGACGATGTTTAACATTTTTTATCTATTATGTATCGGTCTCACGCATAAACCTTGGTAAACAGATTTGCGTGTAACTGACGGCTTTATTTCTAGCGCAATATTTTTAAAACATATACGTACTCACATTCTATTTCAGTAGATATTTTAAATGCTACGTATGGGCCTTGCGTAGCGCATGAAGAAGAAAAATTCATAAGCTAAGTCAGTAAAAATTACGAAGTTGTACGATATCAACGTTTCACGTACTCCTAAAAAGTATATTGTCCCAGAAGAAATTTGATAAAGAGTGATTATTAGTAAGTTTAAAGCTCCCTATCCACAAGAAACCTGATCCAAAGAGAGCAAAGAGAAGAAAAAACATTTGTATGAACTGTTGAGAACTGAAAATCAATGCACAAGGCGTATTCCCACACAGGATTCTCTGCGAATAGAAACAGCAAGGTAAGATTGAAGGGGAAGAAAAGACAGAAGAAGTAGGGAAAATGGAGTGAAAATTAAAAACACGAAAGTGGGCACGAAAGATAGAAGTCCAGAAGGTAAGTCCAGAAGGTAAGTCCAGAAGGTAAGTCCAGAAGGCCTATCTATAGCCAAGGTATCTTAGCAGTGCCCCCTTAGGACGCCTCGCCCAATAGCATACGACAGACTAACCTAATCCTACTGCCTATCCGGTGCCCTCTGACGGGGGTGAAGTTTGTAACCAGAAAATTTCACTCAACTGTCTATTAATTAACACCCTATACAGTATGTTCCACATAAAACCGAACCGAATATAAAACACGAACAGAGTATTTTTTATCTCTGTATCAGTAATACTATCATAATTTTGCTAGAAATTCAATGCTTATGGTATTTTCTTATGGTGGTATTATTGATAACGAGAAGAAAATACTCGGTTCGGGTTTTACTCGGTTCGATTTTTTTGGGACATACTGTACATATAGAGGTTGAGCTTTTCCGAGATATCTATGGTGGAAAATCCTAATTGTATTTCATGCCGCATCAGTAGTTGCGATTCAAACATTATTCACAAACAATTAAAACACGCATAAATCTTGCAATAGGCCACGTAGGATACGATTTATCATTTTCAGTTGACGCACGTATTGATGTGCCTCGCTTCAACGCACTATCCTCAATTTGGTCGATCTCAAAGCGCGATTTCAACGAAAGAATCAAATGCTATGATAATTCGTTAGTTAACATAGTTTATTCATGAATAGTTGTTTTCAAACAAATGCATGAGCAAATATCTATAACCCTTTACATGCTAACTGAAAAATTACCATTCAATTCAAGATTAATTAATAAAGCAAATTCCGTCATTTTTGAAAGGATGTGTATACTAGTATGTGCATATTTACACTTTGTCGTATCGTAGTAAGTACAGCAAAAGGAACTTTTTAAAATAGATCAAGAATGATTTGTCTGGACAAACTGACTACAGTGAAAGAAAAGAGAGGGATTCAGCCCCTCAAATTATGCCTCACAATACACTTTAAAAGAAGAAAGTATTGCACCCACTGCTTTCTAATGGAGTGTCAAATACAAAATTGTCTGTCACACCCGATTGTTTGAAATTTAAAAATAAGACTAGTAGGAATCGAATTTGCAGCACGTGCAGTTTGTTACACCAATATCCATCTAAACAATATCCCAGAAGCCAACCCATTAGAACTATACAATTTTTTGTCGTGAAAATTGAAGTTTTTTTTTGTGGCGAAAAGGTTCAATTTAGCTGCACTTTTGGAGACGCCTAAATTTTCTACAAATGTAAAGCTTGGTTTTTCTTCTATTTCGCTCTCGAAACAACCAGTTTCAAAGACAGAATATTGGTCATTTTCGAAGCCTAAGTTTCAAGTTTAAATTTATTAAACCTCATTCGATTAGTTGATTCACCGGCAGCATCACCAAACATACAGAAAAAACTTTTTGTAAAACTCTGCAACCATTGTAACGATAAAAACGCATTGCTACTGGAGTATAAAAGTTTATGCGATCCGTTTGGATCGTCAGTGAATAGTATCTGAAACGGAGGATCAATAAAATTTAGACATGAACAAATTATACCCTGATTTGAATTTTAATGTCATAATGTGCGACCTAATTAAATGCAATGTAGTCGAGTTTTTTTACAGGACTTGATAAACATTTACTTTAAAATCGCTGAGAACTTATCGAACAACTTAACAAATGTATAGTGATATACGAGTGTCGCTCGTCACCGTCACTTTTAACAAATTTCAGATTTATGTCAACTCTAGCTTCGTGATTTAAAAACATTTTTTACGTTCAATTCAGTATTTTAGCACTAGAGAGTGTAGACATAGTTCTAATCTCGGCTGCTGTGGCACTTTTCAGATGCCGCACAGCCAAATAAAACGCGTTTTCTTCCAGATAAGTACTAGAGATTGGCTGGGAACAACTGATTAAAAGCTTTGGTAATTCATTTTCGACCCACACAACGCAGTCTTAAATAAAAACTTATAACTGACTTGGTACGCGATGAAAGAGAAAATACATTCACAATTCAGATCAGTCCTAAAAGCACAGACTCATTTGATAATGACCTCGTATGTCAGAACCTGTACAGTGCCCTAAACCTAGCAACACATAATACCGCTGCCACAACACCATCGTAGAAATGGGCCTGCATAGGCGCTACTTAACTTCAGAATACCTTTGATAATTATTGAAGGAATTCTGCTATTATAATCGACTATAAGGTATTGTTATCGATACCGAGAACTAGGTATTAGAGAACCGGAAAAATTCATTGTTAAAAATTAAAATCATCATATTCTATCATAATTCAATTCAAGTACTTAGTACTATTACCACCACAGTGACTCCAGATGTTTTTACAGCAACTTAAGATCATAACAGAGGCAAAAAGTTGTAAAAACTATATTGCCTTCTTCTTACGAAATTATAACTACCCTCAAAAGTGACCAGACATATGATCTACTGAAAATAAATGAATTACTGGTGAACTTTGGAAGTATAAGTCAAGAAAAAGTCCCGACCGCCGCTTCGTAACTTGGTTAACTAGAGTGAAAAGGGACGGTTTTTTCCTTATTTTCGCCGAATGTTATAGGTACTATTCATTAGAATTCAAATTTAAACGTCTTTCAAGGAGATCTGCACTAGTTTTCAGGTTATGGCACAGAGTTGCTAGCGCTTTCCAAATGCAGTTTATCTTCTGACTGCCTGAACGAGCGCAGCGAGTTGGATGGCTTTGCCTGGCACTTTGTCCTTGCAATATCGCAAGCAGTCGTGATAAAAATTTGGATCCCCGACTTGCCCTTCGAAAAATTTTTCTTGGACATCTAGTCAAGTTTTCCAGAACCTGCTTGATTATCTGTTCTACTTGGCGTCCCGATTCTTTTGTTCTGCCTACAGGGCCATCCTTTAAGTTTTTCGAGCAATGGCGAAATCTGATGCAGTTGAATCATTTTTAGCGAGTTCTTTCACAAATGAACACTGCAAGGCCTTGTTCGACAATGCCGAGCACAGCTAAACACGCAAAATAACTTCACTTCTCTAGGAAATGATTTTTCTAGGAATGGAGAAAAATTCCAGAAAAATTTCATATGTTCCTAGACATGATCGAAAATTAGAAATCAATTCTACGCACTGAGAGTTCAGATTTCGAAGTAATGTGAAATTTCAGTAAGGCAAAAGAATTTGATTGACATGAACCAACTCATAAGCGCTCCACGATTAACAGAGAATAATTTTTTAACGTATGACATGGTTTCTGAAACGTAGGTTTGGTGAAACGAAAAATTTGCCAGCGATGAATTTCAAGGAAACGTGAAAATTATTTCTCAAGCGTTAAAATTGAGATGAAGAGATGGAGGGTACTTTTTTGATGCACATATAGCGCTACTCAACAATTGAAAAATAAATTCAACAAGTCGTACGCACATTCTAAACAGCGCGCAGTGCACTACTACTAGAATCGACAACATGCCCTTAGGGTGGGTAGGTAGTTAACAGTGAAGACACTATTGTCCCCAAACTTGGTCTCTACCAGTGAGGCACACGGAGGCGATTGCCCAATCTGGCACAATTACCTCGGAACGTCAGAGAACCGCAACTACTGCACCATAAGGTTTCCTGGACCTGCCTTGCTCAGAGCGGCACCATCTCCGTTTGAATTCTGATAGCATTCATCGAATTTGATGACCGTCACTGCAGTCTTCAGTTTGGAATAGAACTGTTTGGCGAGATTGGGTTCAAGAGTGGAACGAGAGAGGTAAGCCCACACGTCTCTTATTTGCACAGAAAATACTGTTTTCGATATCAATTTATATCCAAAGTCTAATACGCAGCTCACAAATTTGGAGCTGAATTCGGTTGCTATGAAGGCGGAATATGTGTTAATAGATATGCTCAACGGGCACCTTTTACTCGACTCAATTTCAAAAGGAAATGGTTACCGCTTGTGTCCCTGGAAACGGGTTAAATCTAAGCACGCTGAACTATAAATTAATCAGTATATTTTTTGATTGAGTAAATGGTATTTAAAGTTTATTTTATACGGAAGCATTTCTTCCGACACATTGACATACGTGACGTTGATTACAAAAAAATAATTCTCTCACCATTAAAATCAAGTTAAAATACAGGGGTGTGCTCCAGGAAATTAAATGTAAAATATAAGCCGCACAGAAACATTTAAATAGTCTTCTGAATATTTATCACGGGTGATCAATTCTAATATTCACAAATCGAAAGCGACTAAAAATAAGCACTGATTCATTGCAGTCCATTTGGCGGAAATGGGGAAAAGAAGCTGATGCAGTTCCCCATTCCAGATTTTGAGCGTTATTGTGAAAGCAGAAGTTCCACAACATTGCTTCAATAGAAAATTTCATATGAATTTACGAATACTGCCCATAAAAGCAGTCAATAATGAATTAAAACTTATTTGAGAAACAAGTCGGTTTTACAATCTTAGAATAATTGTGAAAATGGTAATTATATTAAGCTCCTAGTACGAAAACATTATAATATAAAACATCTTAAACATATTTGTGTAACACGCTTATCATATCAAGAACTAGATGCATTTCAAGCTTCAAGCCCAGGTAATGTCTTCTGGCTTATGTAAGAATACCAAAATATTAGCACTGCGCATACTAGAGGAGAGAAAGAAAAGTTGTTCGTGACTTCAGTCCAATAAAGTTCGACTTGGACTGAAATCAAATCGGTACCTTCTCTTCTTACAATGCCGCACAGCGAGGCCATCGTTAGATTGTGATCATTTCCCGGAAGCTCATCTAAGAGGGACGATGCTTCACGAGTGTAATGAGAATTGGTAGTTTGTGTAGAAGGATCCGAACCTTTATTAATATGATGAAGCTCATTAAAACGCACCACTGATATGTAACAAAGCAGCAGCCCCACTCATCTCTTTCGAAATTTCGTCAATTGACTTACGCACAATAGCCTCTTCCACTCAAACTGACAAATTAGTGAGATGCACGTCGATGAATACAAATATTTCAAGCCCTAAGGAAAAATGCCTGGAAGTAAGCCAGTAAAGAAGAACTCGCACGAAGATTTCAAATCGAATAATTTAAGCATAAAGAAAGTTAGGAAAGTTAGGAAAAATGAGGTACAAAATTTTACATCTACCAGAAAATCTCAAACTAATTTTTCCTCTATGAAACATTGCGAAAAAACGGCTTTCAAGATATTAGCCGTTTAATGGCTTGAAAGGAGGAAATTTGAAAACAAATACGTCTACGAACCATTTACTTCATACGAATCATGTTTACGAATCATATTTACTTCATATAAATTGGTCGAAGTTTCCATCACCCACATCGATGCACTTGCTATATCTTCGATTTTTAAGGACTGCCTGATATTGTGGAAAAGGATTGGCATTTCAGAAATATCGACATGAGCAACTTCAATTCCTGCTACGACCTTTCCTTCGATTCCGCAGGAGTTAAATAAACAAGGTTTTTCACGTGTCCCGAAAAATCGATGAGGGTGGTGGAAACTTTGAACAATTTCTGGAAAGTAAAATGTGTGAATAAACTATTTGAGAGCAACTTTGTTTTCATATTTCCTCTTCTCAACCATTAAACGGCTAACATCTTAGAATCAACAATTATTTCACAAAGTTTCATAAAGACATAAGTGTTTATTTCACCACTTTCTAGAAGGTGCGAAATTTTGCACCACTTGTTACCTAACACCTGGCATACGATAAAATGACATTCAAACGCGTTCTTTCTCTCGAGATATTGTTCTCTACTCACGTAGCCCATTCATTGGAAGTTTGTTGAACACTAACTTCCGTGTAGACCGCACAACGAATCGAGCAGATTATTTTATTTTCTGATTACATTCATTGAAACGCACATAAACTTCGCTTACATCAGTGTAGCGCTAAAATCAGGTTAGGCGCATACTGCTGGAAATACTATAACATCCACATACCGCATTCTGTAATGGGACTGGTCTCATTAGGTGATATGCTCTTAATGAAAATAAACAAACTGTATTCATTCCCAAAAGCTTCAACATCCTTCCTTGTGCGGGACTTTCATTCCAAAGAAGTCACAGCTGAAATGAAGAAAGTTGATAAATGTGATTATTCTTTACAAAAGTATATTTGTAGTCATTGGCATCTTTGTGGAAGAATTAAAGCCATTATTGGTACACATTGTTACTAAAGACGCTGTCCGAAATATAATGCTTGTTGAAACCTCGAGTGCTCTTGGTGAGTCGTACCGGATAAGAAAATATTTAAAAAATAATTTTATTTCTATTGAGAAATATTTTCTGAACTCGAACGACACGAGTAAATAGCTATTATGTTACTCATTCATTATAGACATTATTAAATACCTTAATTTAATATAATTTTTTCAGTGGGATATAGATGGACCACTGATCAAAAACTATGACTTGAAAGCACATCAGTTTTCCGCGATTAAACCCTCAATAAATCTACCTTCGCACTCAAATTCATGGAGAACCTTTGTATTAATTCGTATTCTGCATATGGTTAACCGTTGACCGGAAAATTTATCAGCCCGGAAACAAGTAAACATACAAATTCTAGCCGAACGCTGACCAACAAGTATATAAAAAGTGTGTAAATAATTGATTCTTCACCGGATACACATCTTCATTAACTATAGACGAACTCCAGAGCCCCAGATTATAATGAGATAATCCCACTGAGAGCTGAGACTCTGTGAATTATGCAGCGCGGAAGCCCGACACTCGACACAATAGAGGGAGAGATAATGAAGCACTTCAGCTCCAGCCCGCATTATTGGAATGGAGGCATAACGAGATGGAGCTCCCGTGGGAGGAGCTGCTGGGGTCCACGACTCGGTCTTACGTACCTGCTCTGACAGGGCGACGAGCAGTGGCTAGACCCCAGTATGGCACTAATTTTTTGTTCAAATTCAAATAAAATAATGTTTTTGCATAAGCACCAGTCACTGAGAGTGCTGGGATGAGATACATTTGTCTCATTCAAAAAAATTACAATACGAATGTTCATCTTTGACGAATATACTACAATTTTCATTTAAAATTATTTTTAGATGATCGTTGGCTAAATATTTACCGAGACAAAGATGTTTTCAGGACTGTCGCCTGAAAGCAAGTCTTTTTCAAAATATGAGAAAAAAATACTTATTCCAATACATTTGGTATACAGTAGGTACGTCGTTAGGTTTTCAACGTCTTATAATTACTGGCGCGTGACTGATGGGAGAAATGTGAGACTTCACCTTCCTTTCCCAAGGAGAGGCACTCTGTGTTTCAGAGAAAAACCAACAACTAACCCGGGAATCGAACCCTTAGTTCGCTCTCGTGAACAAACCGCGCTACCATTGATCCACGGAGCCCTACATGTTATAAAGGACCTAAATGTACATACGGCATTTATTCAGCTATATTTACTGGGGTGGCTGACAAGCGTTTAACTATTACTCAAAATGGAGAAACATGTTAATAACCTGTAAGATAACTCAAAATTATTTCCCAAACCGGATTTAGCATATTAAAAAAATCAAGAGAAAGTAAGTCTCATGCAAAATTGAATTTCCATTGACTTCTTAAATGAACCATAGAGAATGATTAGTAAGTAAAAATTCACTATTTTAATTGAGAAGTCACTGTAATAAAAAAGATCGTTGATCACGTTTGCAGATACAAATGACTTTCACCTGAACATTCTGAATTAAGAGGTCCGTCCCAGCTTTTTGGAAGCTTTTTTGTTTGTGA
>VOMN01115579.1:0-41227 GCA_014899125.1 Orchestia grillus
AAATTATACTTCATTTGAAAATAAACGAGGCGTCATTTCATCGTCCACATTAAAGTGAAAATTGAGTTCAATAGAATTTAAAAGTTATTCACAACGTTGTTATGCAGTTGAGCTCAAACTTTAAAATATATACAGAAAATAGTTATACACTGCAAATTTTATCTTATCTTTCTCCAAGTTTTGAATAATTGATGACACAATATGGAGAGAAAAAGAAGTGAAATTAACTTTCTTTGAATCAACTTTTACATGAAACGAACATAATGAAAAGAAAAGTACGAATGAAGTGTGAAAAACATTAAAATCATCCCTCGAACTCGGGTAAAAATATTCTTCAACTTAGGATGATAAGATACTTACTTAGCGAGCTTGTGGCGCAATACTTGAATATGACCGCCCTTGACTGCCTCCTGAAGAAGATGATTTTGCCCCAAGACTTGCTTTCGAACTCCTGAGCGTCAGCTTTCAAGCGGCGATCGAAACTCGATTTGGGGTCTAGCACATCCTGAGCAGGACCCGTTGTGACGGAACTCGTTGCAAGATTGACTGTGGCGAGATTTGAAGCATTGGCAGCAGGAACACCAGCAGGATTGGTCACGCTAGCGCGACTGGAATTGGCTGACTTGAGTTCGTAGGAAAGGCAGATTTGGAACTAGGCGCAATACGATTGCGAGCTCTGCTTGGTTTTTGAGCGTTGGCCCACAGCAAGGGACGCTGCTCCTCGATTAGCAGCGTTTGGAAGAGGAACCGGGCCGCTCTGGAGAAAAGCGGTAGTCGGGTTTGGAGGCGGCGTTTGCGCGGCCTCTTCTTCAAATGGCGACACTAACTTTTGGCCTGCACGGTATGAAAAAATCTTACGAGATAATTCACATTCGTTGTAAAATTACTCATTTGAGGAATCGTGGCATTGGTTTTTACATTCGAACAAAATTTTCTCATGTTGGAATAACAAAAATAATCGCTAATAACATCTAATCTCCAGAACAGCAATAGCAATTGGTCAATGCACAGCGAATTTTTTACAAACTTATGTTGGGCTTGAAATTTCTTACGCTTTTACCATAAAAATACGTACCTTAGTGAACTGCACGGAGGAGTTTGTTTTTATCGCACCCCCTCGTCCATGTGCAATGCAGCAGTCACAGCAATAGCACTTGGTGTGTACCCTTCTAAATTATATTTTATCATAATTATGTAACTTTTACAGAAAATTCGGATGGAACTTTATGAAAAAGTAATATTTTCTTTTCTTTCTCCGCCTACTGCGTAGTCAGTTTTGCAGGTGCAGTTGTCAAGTACTGATATATTAAATGTACATACCAAAGAACGCTTAGCAATAAAAATTAATTACAAATTTATAAACGAAACTCCATCGTTCGGTTCCATTTCGTATTAAAAATCGGCTCAGTTTTTTAGCAATTTCTTGACGTTTTTTGCAGAGTCTACAAGCCAGCAGCGCAGTGGCGCGGTTGCTAAGATTGCTCTTGGGACGGACGTTGCTGCTTAGTCAATTGCTGCCTAGATCTGCAAGCGGCCGCTAGCCAATTTCTCGCCTGTAGAGATAATCTGTTCAAAACTGACCAATTACGTTAGAGAATTACCATCGAAGATGAGAACTGCCTGAAGTCTCTGGCGCAACTACATTAATTTTTATTAGGGTTAATCTCATCGATCACGTATGAGAGTGATGGCAAAACCCACATCATTACCAACTAATTCATCAGTGAGCTGTAAATCTATAAAAAGGAATTAAAAGTCATCATTAAACGCATTTCCAATTAACGATCATTCAAACATGAATATGATCCAGTTTGGAACGCGATTTTACATCATGAAGCTTGGCTACAACTGAAATGGCTCAAGCCCGGAAGAAAATTGCTGCAAGAAGTTGAGAAGTCTATTATTACAATGAAACGGTACGAGCAACATGTATCAATCTCAGGTATGGATGCCTCGTAAGGAGTCAATTTTTTTGAAGCTTGTATTCACATGGAGTTACGGATACCAATTCATAGTGACCATAAGAGTCGGAAGTGACACTGAAACTATTCTTGCAGCGTTTGCAACAATTTTTCTGAAAGGTATAAGTATCATTGATTTACAGAAAAAGTCAGAAAGAAAATTTCCTTACGCGCTCTGACAACCTCTGAGGGCGGTAGCGAAGGCCCTTTTTAACAGACTAACACGAAAAACGGGCAGACCTCACCTTCAGTGCGGTAATAGATATACTCGAAGAGTGTGTAGTCGTGTACTTCATGAGATGGATTCGGCAGGACGGAGATGTGTTGGTCCATGGCCTTGCATGCTAGGTCAGGGAGAGTCTTGATAAGCGTGGCAAAAGACTCGCATGGTTTGGGTGTGTCTTTATCACCCGAACTTGCCATGGAGACCAGCGGTGCTTGAGGCGGGCTGCAGTACCGCCAATGCAATGCAACTTTGCACCACGAGCTCTCAATGATGGCTTCTATTGCATGGACGTAAAAGCTGCTACCACTGCGACCGAGGTCCCTGTGGTAAATATTTTTGTTAATTATAATGATCCAAGTTGTAATTTTATATTGATTTTGTAAGGAATACCTGTTTCTAGTGAAGCGCCAAAAACAAGATGACAATGCTATAAAGCCAAATAACTAGGAGTAATTTTGAGATTTTTTGCTGAATAATGAAAAATTGCTTCACACTCAGATTGGTGCTGCTTTCCAACCGTACATTCTTGAAGCTGCCTGAAAAAAAGCACTTCGGAAACTCGAATTTCTCCATCTGTTGCATAGAAAAAGAGCGTCTAGGGTGTACCATGGTTCTTCGATTGGGTTCTGCAGCGCTTCAAAACAAGCAGAAGAAATTAGCTTATACTACCACATATAAATGGTGAGCATCGTTAGAGTACGCACGTGAATTTCCAAATATTGAAGTACNCTGCAGCCCTTCAAAACACGCAGAAGAAATTAGTTTATACTACCATATATAAATGGTGAGCATCGTTAGAGTACGTACGTGAATTTCCAAATATTGAAGTACAGCTTGGAAAATTGGGTGCCCAGGACACTCACCAGAAGCCTCTTGGAGCCTCAATGAAACTCTAACTACAATATTGAAGAAGAAGAAACCGGAGCGCTCATCTAAACCCCTGATGCCCTTCAGCTTACAACTATCAGTACAATTCATACCTGGAAAGGAACATGATTGTCCAATGCAGATGACAGGAGGAGAACCAGATAGAATGAAAAAGCTCCAATAAAATTCAGAGTCCAGTCAGCTAGAGTTGCGATGAGAGAACTCGCAGCGAAACGACCATGACGCATTTACGAATAGTTTATATTGAATCACTATAATATATTTCAGAGACGCAAAGTTTGAAATCCATAGTAATTCACGGAACTGTTTATGCAGCGCTGAATCAATTCGACGTTTATTTCTAAATAATGAAATTCGATGTCTGATTCAATACGACCCACTCCAACAAGGTTTTACCTTTCAAAAACTGAGTTTGTACATTTTCCTTTTGATTGTGTGGAATTTCAACCGCATTGTCAGAAGTATTAGGGTATAAATTTATATAAAAGTCAAAAACACCAAGTCTGTAGGATTTAGAAGTCGTTAAGGACTCGCACGTGCGTCATGTGAAGCAATACGCGTTACAAGCTCGTCAAGAATTTAACCCTAGCACGGCCGGCGTGCCCGGGCACTCTAGCGGGACCACACGAGGGCACTCAAGGCGGTTTTCAGGGTTCACTCACAGCCGAAATACCCTGTGAGACGTACGGCCGCCAACGGCGCTTTTCATGAATCACTCGCCGCGCATACGCCCAAATGTGAAGCCTAGCAATAATGGTTCTACTGACATAGAAACAGGGCTATTAAGAAGACCTCCGTGCCGTTTCAGTTCAAATCAACGAAGAGAAATGCAGGGTCACACGATGAAATATGAGAAGAGTTTCCCTGCCCACAATATCAATGGTTCATTTTTTTCAAGACCACGTACTGAATATCCTTCAACGGTTATTTATAAATCATTGGTAACTGTTGGGAATGAAAGATAAACAGTTTGCCAGTACTGTACAATAATAACTGTACTTGACCACAAATGTCACTCGGTGAAATGTAGCAGACAGAAACGTTCAAGTGCAACCACATTTGAATAAATCGTTAAATAAAATGTTCACCCTCATCATCCCCCACTTCAACGTTTCAGAGCTGTGACACAAGCCGCACGTCGGCAAACCTCATGAACCCAAACGTTTGTAAGGAGAAAAGCAAGGCATCCAAGACTCACCCGGATATTACCGCGAGGCATTTCTTGAAATAGCGATGTAAGCGGACTGCAAATTCTTCATCTTCTCGGAACTTCATTTTCCCGAGCAAGAAACCGAAAACCTCGGCATGCTTTCCCCGGAACGCCCGGTCAACTGGATACTGACCGTTGTGGGCCTTCAATACGAGGGTTTCTTCGGGATTTTCACCAACCTGACAATAAATAAGGAGTCAAATATGACTCGCAATTAATATCGAACGACACTTAACGAATTCGTTCTGAAAAGATGAGCGACTGCTTGCTCCGAAATGAAAAACTTAATGACTAACAAGTTATCACAGTTAGTGTACATCTTCGAATTTTAAAAGTGAAGACAGGGATTTTTACATCTTTCAAGGGGACGCAAAACGTCAAGTTCAAATCATAAATCTACTTCCCTTTTGCTATAGTCTTTTCGACGAACACTTTTGTTTAGATCTTTATTAAAGCTAATGGTAAGACTTTCTGGGTAGAAGAAGCATCGTAACTCAATACTGACACAATAGAACATTATGACTATTCCTTCTGTAGCAACATAGTAGTTTTGTTTTTGCCATTTATAGGTTGTCGCTACAGCAATTACACATAACGCTGAGTTTGGCTGCACGAGAACACCCACCAGGGAAGCAGTCAGAAGCAGCTCGCAACACTCCGTATGGCCGTTGCCAGCAGAAAAATACAAGGGATGTGGTTTGATTTGACGCAACTGGTGGTAATCTTGTGATTTCAATGAGCGGAGGAGCATCTCCAGACAAACGGCATGACCCTTGTCAGCAGCTGAATGTATTGTTGTTACTTTTTTCTTAGTCATACTAAGAAGGTTCGGTTCCTTGAAAACAAAAGCTCTAACCAAATCAACATTCCCAGACATGGCGGCTAAGTGGAGAGATGTCTCTCGGGCTTTGTTGACGGACTTCAAAGCTCTCGCGAGTCCAGCAGTAGCTTCCGAGCGACGTATCGCTTCTCTTTTTCATGACAATTCAAGAAATTTCCGGGCTGACGAGCCATCAAGTGCAGCACAGAATCCTCATTTTTGTTTCTGGCAAATTTCTCGATTCCCGTCCTATCGAGTAGTTCCTTAGCGGTGACGAAACTTTTCATTGTTACAGCTAGATGGAGGAGGTTGTCGCCGCTCTTGTTCCGATATGTTACCAAGTATTGCTCGAATTCAGGCCGGCCAACCATTTGCTTAACGCATTTGAGCGAGGTGGCCGCAGCTGAGTTAACGAGCTGTTTGACATCTGCATCAGTAAGTTTCACTTTTGATTTCTTCAAGAAATGAGCGAAGCAAAGGTCACTTTTGCCGGAAATTGCCGCTGCGAGACAAGAACAAAGGAAATTTCTATTTTCTAGCGAGATAAGTTTCCGTTTTTCATCATCGAGAGTCTCACTCTGTTCAACGCAGGCTATCATCAGAATGTTGACCAAATGAAACGAACCCTTGATTGCCGCATGGTGCAATGCAGTGCTTCCATCTTTAGACATCAAACTTAGGTCAGTTTTCAACAGCTCTTTACAAATTGCAACAAAGCCTTGTTTCGTAGCTAACATCAGAGCTGTCAAGCCAATATCAGTTTGCTTATTGAGGTAGTCAATCTGATCTTCAGGATGAGGAAATTTTTCCAATAAATATTTAACACATTGCACAGACCCACAGTAGGCTGCAAAATGGAGCGGGGTGTGCAACCGATCGGTTAGGGACTCGGAATTGCCTACGTTATCCAAGAAGATCTTCATGATTTCAGGGCTTCTTTCTCTTGCTGCGAAATGCACAGCTGAGAGGCTGTTCCTATTGGCCTGGTTAATCATATCTGGTGAGGAAAATGCGATGGCTTTTTTACAAGCATTTGTTCTTTGCAGTCTGGCCATGTAGTGCAGAGCCGTATTGCCCTCTTTGTCACCTCTGGTTAGAGAGGCTTTGTCCTTCCTTATAATCGCATCGGTGCACCGATCATGGTCATTTTCAACCGCCACGTGGAGTGCAGTTTTCCCGTTGTCGTCCGCGGCTAAAAGAATTTCAGTGTCCACTACTGGTAAAACGACATAGAGGATATCAAAAGGCTTCCGTTTACCTTCGGAAACAATAGTGAAAAGTAATTTTTTTCTCTTATTTCGTCACGAGGGTTTGGATGGCTGCTACACACGGTCTTAAACTTATCCAGATTTAATTTTCTTTTTTGAATCACCTCAATCGCAGCTTCGAGGCTCATTCTGGCTGCTTGGGGTGATCTGAGAAAGGTGAAAAGATATCAATACCACAGTACTTGATAAACAAACTTGATTGAATTTTTATGAAAGAACAAATGTAAAGATCAACTCTAATTACATAGATGGAAATTAGAAATGGCGTATTCAAACGTACGTTAGTTGTAGGCTATCATTTTATTGGTTCATAAGGTTTCTACTGAATAAATAAGATTGATAAAAAATAAAGCTCATGATGAGTTTTGTAGGAAATGTAAACTGTTCTCACAATATTTGTTTTTTCATTATCAATTGTTCGTATATAGCAACTCTGGCTTAAGCTCGCAAACTAAATTAACATAGGCAAAAGTTATACAGTCGCACAGAGTGGAAATTAGATTCCATGTAGGATAACTTCTGTACGGAAACGGACTCTAAAGTGAGCAAAGAAGTGAGGAAATGCACAGCATGGGCTCACCTCATAGCTGCAGAGGCAGGTTGGCTGAGAAGAGGTGCCATCTCTATGGACGTTTGGGAGGTCATTGTTACGGCTGTAGGATGTGGTACGTGAGAAGAAAATTACGGAACATGAGTGACTAATTTCGAGAGCTGCGCAATGACAGCAAGAACGTTGTTGATTGATGAGTCAAGTGCAGGACGATACAACTCACTGATGTAAACGTTCATCCTGCAGTAGAAATGCTGATTAAAACAAATACGAAATCACTTCAAAAGTTACAAAAAAACTTATTTGTTGCTTCGAGATAAATGAAGAGCTCATTGTACGTGATAAGATTGATCACATACGAACACAAATTGTATTCCGTGTTCGTACGAAGCTTGCCGGAAACATATTAATTCTGTGGTACTTAAATTCAAAACATTCTCATTGATCATGGACTATTTTCCAACAAGGAAATTAATAACATCTGCATTAGAAAAATTACATAAGTTCCAACGACAGCGTAGAAAAATCAGCACATCGGATGGGAGTATGAATTTTTTCTTTTCGTGAACACAAACAGTTAAAACTCAGTAAAAATTGAGACTCAGAACATTGATGCCCTATGAGGGGAGGGCAAAATGCCACAAAGAATCGACTCCAACGGCACGACCCAACCAATTTGAAATGGTAAGCTAAGGAAACCGGTAATGAGGTAGAAATTTAATATTGAAGTTTACTTGGTTGGAACTTTGTACGGTATAAACTTTTTTTGATACAATGTTTGTATGGAAAACACATTATATAGCAAAAACCTTATATAAAAAATTCAAATAATAGAAATTTTGCAAGGTGCAAACTTGAAATTTTGTAGAGTAGAAACTGTACATGGTAGAAACTTTACATGGCAAACACTTTATACAGTGAAAGCCTTATATGAAGAAGCTTTACGCAGTAGAAACTTTATGCGGTATACAAACTGGAAACTTTGTAGAGTAAAAACTTTACATAGTAGAAATTTTACACGGTAGAAACTTTACATGATAGAAACTTAGCATGGCAAACACTAGAAACTCAACTCGTCAAGCGACGCAGAATGGACACGCGAGCCCAGCAGTACTTCGCTACAAATTGAAGACTGGCAACAATGTTCAATTGATAAATTCAATTTAAACTTTTAGCGACCAAATTGTTTTTGCCATAAGGTTGCATTTGACCCTGCTCGAAAAAACTAGCCGTAGCCTTACGTATACATGCAATAAGGCAGCATTTAGCATCTTACGGAAAACTAACAGCATCCTTATGAAATTAGACCGTATGGCGTCTTCGGTCGATGAAGGGTTGTTTAATAAATTAAAATTCAACTAAAATGAGGAAATGAAGTAAGTACAATTATTCTGGAATCCAAAGAAGAGAAAAAAAAATCCACAGAAAATGCAACAGTAGCAAACAGTGAGAAGAGATATTCATATAACAGTTAAACGGCGCAAAACTCGGGAATTGTACATAGAACAGAACATTCGTTTTACGCGATAATTTGATTTTTTCATAACTCGTAACGTGTGTAGCTCGCCAGCGACACAAAAACCAACCGATGAAACAGTTTTACAATTCGATATTAATCGATATTAATCGAATTTTGTTCCCGTTGTTCCAATTTGACGGTCGCGTTCATCTTTTTTCCTGTGCACTTCTCAAACCACACTCACTGAGCCCCGTGTACTTCAGGGCAGTCGTCACGGTTGTCCAGGAGTGGGATATTTTTTGCTACAAGAAAAAACAAGCAGAATCTTAGCAGAATGATGAGCAATTGAGCATATCCAAGTCAAATAGACATTCCCTACTCTTCTTTCAGGCAGGATGTTCAACGTTAAGTGCCAGTCTTTCCCGGAGGTGCCGAGAGCGCTATGTAACTCACAAGACATCGGATCAGAACTAGAAACGTGTCTCTCTTACACAGATGATTTTGCAATAATTTCGAGTTTCCTGTTAATTCTCCGTCTTAGGACTCAGTGGGCGTCACCCAAAAGCGTCGACCAGTGCGCTCAACTGTGTACGGTGATGAGCGGCAGGGTCGCACCATGTCAGGAGGACTGCTGAGACAGACATCACCTTAAACTCATAATTAAAACATGAAAATCCCAAGATGTAAATACCAAAGTATGAAAAAAAGAAGTTTGCCAACTCTATTAATAGAAAATAGAAAACATTGAAAATTAGGTGAAAAAGGAACCTGAAACAGACGAAAGCCCATGATAGGGGAAGGTATTTCGGCATGCCAAAGGAAACACGCCTCTCTCTCTACGAGTGCAGCGAGGAGATTTCAATATCCTTGTTTAAAAAAGTTCTGGAATAACGCCTGGTAACGTGCAAACGTACATAAGCGCATGGAGGTTTGTCGTCGAAAAGTGTTTCTTTTTTGATCATCTCGTCTTTAAGAAGAAGCGAACCTGCAGAGAATTACTTGACAGGGAACGCTACGGAAAAATATGGAGAATGTGTGATACAAGACGCACACACCCATTTATGATCAATTTCTTTCAGGTTAGTATTTCAGAGAAGTGCATTTTTCATAATAACCTCAGAATACTCTGCAGCCTCCCTGACAGAGAGCCAACTTTTTGTAAACAAAATCAAGAAATGGAATTAAAATTGCCAGCTTGAACGTTTAGTCACCTAATCTTTGAAAAAAATTCAGTAACTTGAACAATTTGAACAATGAGAATTCCAGAAGTGATTTTTGCAACGTCTCTTTTTTCTCGATGGAAATAAGCTCTGCCCAGCAACAAGGGTGAAATTTCAGCAACCAAGCACTTGTCAAGCGCCAATTTTTGTGCGCAATCGATGAAAAGAAAAAGAAGTTGGTCGCTCACTGGCGACGAAAACGCCTGCAATGAAATGTTTATCGCAAATTTTAGGATTTAAAGGCTCGTGTTTTGTAAATAATGTTACGAACTAAGAATATATTCGGCTGAAGTGATACTCTGTCCAGCAACCATTGAGGTGAGACCAAAGCCTCGCGGCCGCTGTGTTGACTCAGGTGTGGGAGGGAGGGTGAAGTCCCTTAGCACGGACAGTGCTTCGTGCCCAGACGAAGCCGTAACGGGCTCCGGCAGTCAAACACGACTGGTGAATTAGGGAGAATCAAAGAAGTGTCAAGAGTTTATAATTTTATTGAGTAAGATTCAAAGCGGGCTTAAATAAGTTTTTGATCACGATTCGAGCGACTTTTCGAGAACCTTGGTGGTATAATGAAGAGAACGAAGCGAGAGACAAAGACGTTTTGTAAAGAAAAATCTTCTCAATTAACTGTCAGTAATTTCCATTTCTAGGCTTGGCTTCCCTAAAGCTATTACTGTAATTAAAACGAGGAAACTAAAGCCTTCAAGTTTGTTCAAGGTACAAACATTAAAAATGCATTATCGAGTTAAAATGCACCTTATAGAAATATTATATAATCTAATTTTTACCGGTACATATTTCTAAAATGGAAACGCACGTTCAAGTCCTTTTTTTGGCAAACCCATGATTCTTTTCCATTACCTTTTAATAAAGATTAAATGACTATGAGAAAAAACATATCAATACAATTTGCATATGCTCTGTACACTGAATACTTCAATTTTTAAGTGGTATAGGTCAATCAAAGCGTAACGTAAAACGTACCATCTGAGTAACTCATCTCATTGAACGAACATCTGATTTGAACTTCGGTATTTTGATGCATTAAAACGAGGCAGCTAAGTTAATGTTCTCACTGACAGTCAGACACACAATGTTTGGTGGAAAACCGAAACGTATATGAAATTCTCAAATTTTTACATGCGATAATTTATGAGGATAAAACGGAAATGGTAAAAAGAGTCCAACTACACTTTCAAGGACGGTACCTTCAAGATCCCAATCATTACAACTCCTTAATCTTCACAACGGCCGTTTCTTCAGCAAGGACCATCGCATTACTCAACTGCACCTCCTTAGTAGCTATAGCATCGCAATTGTGATTTGTTCAGATTTAATTCAACATCGATATTAAGTTTGAGGTGGTGAGACCACCGTTACAATTGTAATGAATAGGATCAAAATGCAACGGAACGAGGTTCATTCTTAGATTTCTACTCAAACCCCATGCCGTCACGCTGTATAATGAACATTTCATGATTACAACACATCGGATCTCAACATCGAGTCTCCCACTTTAAGTGAAACAGAGGACAAAACATTGACGCTAACACTTTGTCACCTGATATACATTCCAAAATCGAGATCTAGAATAACGCAACAAACACAGCCGTCCTACAAAATGTACTTTTGCATTTAAATGTTCTACACATATCATGCGAGGAATACGCCTGTAAGTATGAAAGCGCCTATTAACAAACTATCTTACGTAGTTTTCTCGTTAAACGCTAAATACATTACGCAATGATTATTGCACAACTACGTGCGATAACACAAGTATGTTGCATTGACAAAAATGTAAATAAAGTAGGAAATAAAAGTTCATAACTAAATACATTATGCAACGATGAAAAAAATACGCGTTACTGCTACTTTCCCAGTGTGCATACTACATAGGTAATAGTGATTCATCACAATACGTTTAACGCACTAATATCACAATGTTACACTAAACGCGCCACCTGAAGTGCGACCCCTAAGTGGTCACGCTCTCCCTAAGGCTGACACACGCCGGTGCGTCACTATGCAATGAACGTTTTGATACCTAACTGCGTGGGAATACATAGAATAAAGCAGAGTTCCATAAAAACACAGAAAAAATTACGGAATATTTGATGCATGGAACAAAAAATTAGGATAGAACACAAATAATTTCTAACGTTTTTTATATGTTTTTTTTAATTCTGCACTAGCTAATGTACAATGCCTTATTTAGAATTATTAAGATATTTTTCCAATATCCAGATTTGTTGAATTTCATTCCATTTAATTTGAAAGACGAGCATTATGCTTACCGGGATGAATGCCCTTATTTTGAAAAACATTCCATGAAACTCTTCAAGTTTTTCAAACCTCATATACAATTCTGTTGAAGAAATAGTATTCTTCTACATTACATAACGCAAGCATAATGCAAACATTTGATATAGACAAGCAAATCTCATATAACTGTCCAATCATCAGAATATTTCGTTAGGAATACATAATTAATGCGCAGTTGTACTAGTTTAAAGAAGCTCCACCGCATGTTCCATGTACAACGTTACACATGCCTTAACCTACTTGGAGAATCGTAGATAAATTATATCCTTCACTATGTAGGCATTGGAAAATCACCGAAGTATATCCACAGCATTATATAGACAAATACACAGGGGCAAGCACGTTAGTCTAATGTAAGGTAGTGGTAACTCTACCCGACCAGGAAACAGTTTAGGACTTTAGGCCTTCACATCATCAGCATCGTTATCAGCATCTTTGTTATTGAGTTGGCGCTGCTTCCATGAAGCCCCAGCAAGGCTACTAGTGTCTTGCAGGAGTGTAGATACAGCAACCTGTGATTTTGATGGGGAATCTGTCCTTGATTCAGGTGTGTATTTAGAATGATGAGGGATTATTTACCTAGCTTTGAACAAGACGATTCTTGAAAGTATTCACAGTGCCAGAAGAATCCACGCTTTTGGTACCTTATACTAAATTCTTATCATTTTCAGGTTGAGTATCTCAAGTCCAGCAATCAGCCACAACCTGTAATGTAATACTATGACACGCAACACAACAGCACTGCCGTCAGCACAAAACCATACCCTGCAACACAACACAGCTGTCGGAAGAATCAGTAATTTAGCATAAATTCTAACAAATTTCCTCTTGCATGGTTTCATAGATGTCAGACTAGTGACGGGCAGCCTGCACTAGCATTAGACACGCAGTAGCCGCTATCGTCTGAAGTCGAATGTCTTCCAGATGTGACCAGTTTGGACGCGCCAGTTATATAACAAATCAATCCATAAATCGAATTCATCTCACTTCTAATTTCTAAACAGAAACGTCACACTCAATTAGCAGAAGACTAGCTTTTTACATAAGCTAATTTTTTTTAGAATTTAAAGTTGGTTGAACAGAAATAAATCGGCCCCATTTTTCGGAACACGTTAGTTCAACCTAAGTTGAAAATTGCGGGTGACTTAAATAATATTAGTGCACTCACAGCGATCCAAATAATCCCAATACTACCTTATTAGGCAAAAAAGAAACACGATGGTTGATTCGTATTGATGTGATAGCCGTGAAGCTGTCGAGTACATCATCTTCTGATCAAAACGATATCGAAGAACTAAGGAAACAAAATGCAGCTGTCTAATTACATTGATATTGTGATTTTCCACCTGTGTTGACGTAATAATAAAATACACAAGTGCCTCGATGCGCATCAATATTAAGATTGTTTTCACCAATGCAAAAACATTTGACAAGCGCAGGAGACTTTAGAGTACGGGGTGGGCCTCCGTTTTTTCTTTGTTCTAATAAAGAACTGATGAAAAATAACACTTTTAGATCGGCAAACCTTTTGAACGAGTAAAAACATATGGCTGACTTCTCAAAACGTTGCGCACTCCTTCACGGTCATTGGTAATTTTTCTTTCCGAATGCATAAGAAAATCAACGCGAAGAATTAAAAAGCGTTTACATAAACGACTATTAATTTTTTTCCTACCTACACTGANAGGTAATTTTTCTTTCCGAATGCATAAGAAAATCAACGCGAATAATTAAAAAGCGTTTACATAAACGACTATTAATTTTATTCCTACCTACACTGAAAATTGCGTACAATGAATTAAAGTTCGAGCAAATAGTTTAATCTCTGACTCAGTCATGGACAACATTATTCCTCGTTAGAATACCCCAAAACAAAAAATATGATACAAAATTATTTATTTTCCCTTGTATTGAAAGGAGAACATCAAATACAAACCAAATTAGGGCAAAAAACAGATTCCTTTTTGAAATAATTAAGTAAATTATAGTTGTATCTACTATTGGATATAATTTATTATTATGATGGTACATATTTCTGGAATAGAAGTTATATATTAATTTTTTACAAGATCGTGATTTTATTTCCTCACTTTTGAATAAAGATTAAATAAATACCAGAAAAAGCACAAAAATATTACCTGCATAGGCTCTACAAGCGAAATAACCGTTAGCAGTATGTATAAAATAAGTACATATAATCTCGTATGAGTACTCCTCTGTTTAGTAAATCTTCACCGAAATTAATTTTAAGGACATTAAGATTTTAAAATAGATAAGTCATGCCATAACGAGCGCTCAATTTTGCGATTTCCAGGGCGTCATCAATGTACGCTGGTCTGGCGCAGTCGGTCGTATGGCCGGCAGGGTGTTTCGCACCTAAACGAAATTTGTTGGAAAGAAGCAAAAATAACCGCGCTTCTAAACACTCGTTTCAATCGTACACCGCTCAAGCTCGGCGCCCTTTATGGAACGAGCTCTACTTTCATCCACTAATAGAAACGTATTTCACTGGAATCGATTACCATGCATCACTGTTTCAATATGTTTTAAAAATGTAGTACTAGAATGACTTACTAATTTCACCTCGAGTTGCAATGCAGGATGAATTTAACTCTTACCACGAAGCTCGGTAAAAGAAGAAATACAGTCTGCTTCCGAACCTTCTAAAGAGTTCAAAATAATAAAAAAGATAACGCTTTTGTTCATTACATGATCGCTTTCTCTCATCTCTCACGATCAAAAACATTTATTTCTCGCTAGTTTTCATTACACTTCCTGATAACATAACACCTGTTCTAAACATCAACTGAGAATTGAATAGAAAAACGTATTTTAAACATCGGACTCAATAGGTACTGAGTTATATGATTAGTAACTCTATTGATTATAAAGGGAGGAAACTTTGCATGCATGTCTTTGAGAGAAGGCAGTATCAAAGTTTAAAGTAACTCAATTTTTGTGTTATATCTTAAAAAATCATTTGCCAGTTTCCAAGTTTACAGATCACATTATTCATTGACACTGAACAAAATGTCTCAGCACAAAAGTTTCGAGAGGCTGGCATTGTGGTTACTAAACTTTCACGTAGTTGGAGGTAGATTTTTAGACAAGGCTGACACCTTGCGCGACAAATCGGTAAAATCTTCTCGCTGAGCCTCGAGTCGCTCCAAAATTAACTTCAAGTCATTTTTGATGTCAGAAAAATCATTTTCATCATCATCTCTGTGAGCATCGGCGTCTTTGCACGTCTTAGCGTCGTGATGACAACTATCAGTGTAGAAGACAGATAATTTGGAGTTGAAATTCGAGATCACTCGATGAGACCGCGCGTACTTGCGACGCAAGCGCGGGAAGCAATCATCGATGAGAAGGTGAAGCTTGAGGCGGGCCTCGGCACGGTGGAAGTCAGCTCGATCTTTCATGTCCTGCAACTCATCCGTGGGGTTTCTCATGATTAAGTTAAAAGCCAAGCCTCCAATAACAGTAACGAATAACACAAACAGTAAGTTCGTTTGGATCTCGTAGACGACGGGAGTTTCATCATCCAAGAAAGTGTCGTCGTAGCCCAAATCTCCAAGCATCCACACGAGGGTTTTGATGATCGAGCGAGGAAATGAGCTGAACGCCGCATTGTCCATTAGTAAGAAATGGAAAGAAAGCGCAAACGCGAATATGAAAAGGAAAATGTGCAAAACCACTAGCAAGTAACTGAGGAAGAATTTCGGAGACACGGGCATGAAGATCGACATACTTGGCACTTTGTTGATCGTTCCCACGAAATTCAGCCACACAAAAAGCACCGCCATCACTTCACACTGCCAGATGATTTCCTGGACAGTAGGAAGCCGAAATATTAGTTAAAATTATAAAGAAGCAGAAGATGAATGACTTGCATATCGCATATGACAGTGCATTGCAGTCAAGTAAATTTAAAATATTATTTCAAATAGAATTTGATGTTAATTGAAAGCATGGGTAAAATTGGTGGTCCGAGTAGAGTTAAAATGCATGGACTAATTTTTCATCCGGCTGAAACTCATCTATTAATTCTTGAATTACTTTCTTATTTTAAAACACTTTTTTATAAAGCAGAAACTGCAGCACGTGGATACCGTTCCTTCAAGTTTTGAATAGGTATTGTAATAGAGAAATATAAAAATCACCAACCCTGCCTCATCCAGGTGTGTTTTCTTTCAAATGTTGTACATCGGTGTAAACAATATCTCGCGAAAAATATAAAAAACCATCGAAAACCAATTCCCAACCTTTAAATGATAATTGTTGAGAATCAGGATAATACCAAAGTTGAAGTTTTCATTAATTTTTGGCCGCATTGATTTAACTATCCACTTGTTGGTATTTCCACACGTAAAACAACCTATAACGTAACAGAAGCTTAGCTCAAGTTTTGCTTCAGAAAAATATCCAAGAGATAGTTGAGTGTCATCTAATTAGGCGAACTGAGGGTTAGAGTTCGTCAACGATCGTCAATTGAATGCCTTTTATTTTATTCGTTTATTTTGAAGACGGTTTTGGTGCGGCAGATCGGCAAAAGTATCGAAGGTACTCACAAACAATTTGATTGTCCTTGACACGTGTTTCATGGACAAGGAAAAATGTTTGTCTCTCTTTGCAGTTATTCTCAAAAATTTTCAACCTTACCTTTAGTTTTCAAGTGCCTTCATATCCAACGATTTCTATATTTTAGCCTTCTTTTTTAGTGCTCCAAAAAGAAAGCCGGACAAAATTAATTGCCGTTGTCCTATATTCATGAATCTATTAAGAAAAAATCGGCTAAAATTCCAGTTGTTTCATATTCATGACTGTATTGATAATTACATAGCTGGAATTCCAGTTATTTCATGTTCATGACTGTATTGAAATAATTACTCGGCTGAAATTCAAGGGATTCGTTTCCTCTCGTACGGGAACACTCGTGATACGGACCGTGTACGAGTGCGTAGACTAAAGTCAAAACTTAAATTTACAGGAACCCATCATTAACGAATAGTACAATTTGAATCTTCAGCTATTTACAGCGCCTGCTGAACAAAAGAGTGTAGAGTTGACCAAGAGCGTCTTAGAAACTTTAGTCAGCAGTACTCAGTATATCCAATACACAAATTTTGTTTGATGGTAGTGGACAGAACTGAAAACCCGTAAAGACCTATAAACGAAAATGTTCTCTACATAGAGTAGTGGATGACTATTTTTTCCAGACTAGTTCCTGCAGAGGACTCACATTACGACAGCCCAAGATGAAGTCGGACATAGCCGTAGGCACGACCATGATAGCCAGAGCACACAGCCTGAGGACCCGGGTAGTAGTGAACGATGACGAGTTGAATTGGCGCAGCTGAAAATCAGCAAGATATTTAAGGTTATTCAAAATTGTAAATGTTAATAACGTACGTCGATAAACATCAATTAACAGTCCTGTTTACTCCATGCGCTGTCTCATTTACCGTATACCACTTCTCTAGTTTTTTATGACGACGAAATGTTTAGACTTTCGGAAGTTTTTCTTCGAAGATCTTTGGTCATTATTACGCTCTCAAGATTCGATTCATTCTGCAATAGGACAATATTTGAAACTCAAAGGCTACATCAATACTGAACTACTAATTCACTTTCACCAATCAATCAATAATGTGTCGTACCATACACTTTCAGTGCAAAGTAAAAGTGCCTTCTTCTGGTAGTCGAAGTCAATATCACGTAGGTGGAGCTTAGTTTTACTTCTCTCACGCAATTTAATCGCCTCTGAATCGACTACTCTTGTTCAGGACCAAACGAGCTACTCTCTATAACGCTCAATTATCTACGACATCTTCCATCTGCCTCACAACTTTCTACTCGCCACCCGACACGGCCGTGCTTCTAACTTCAAAGTTAATCCTTCATTTTCGCGCGGCATACTTACTACCCGGTTTTTGATGATGTTTCATGACTTTCGCTGAAATTAAGATTAATTCATTGGACTTGCTCTGTATTTTATGCCAAAATTANCGGTCAAACTTTTTCGAATGCGATTCAACACGAAAACCGAGGTAATGTTCTAGTGTTCTAAGCTCAAAGTTTGTTCGCCAGTCCCTCTCAGAAACGAAGCCTAGTATTCAGATGATAAAAAACGCACCCATTTAAAATTCATCTTGCACGCGTAACTATCTACAAACTCTACTCTGTTCGTTCCTCAAGCTTTGTTCATCTTCTTGGCCATAGCTTGATGATGGTCCTGGTTGTGCACCGGACCACAAGCCAATTGGAATAGCTGAGATTGGTTTATGTGTGATGAGCCTAACCCTGAGTAAGAAAGGGGTATAATCGTTGTTATAAAAGACATATATTTGACACTCAGAGCAGTCTGGTTTTGTAAAAAAACATCATCAGTGAATGTCACTAGGAAAATATAAAAATACGCAAAGTTAATTCCAAGTTGAATTATGATGGTATAAATGCGCATTTCTAAAATAAAAGAACAAACACTCAGAAAACCCCTACAAAAAAGGAGACTGAGGTTAGATCTAAAGTGGCCACCAGACTTTTGTACGTATATACTGTATGCAACAGGATTCCAAGATGCTGAGGATCTATTCTGCTGAGTCCATAATTGAGAAATTGTCTAGTCTGGAAAGATGGCTGAAATTTCGCAATTAGTTAGACGATTCGAATGCGAATTTTTTTTGTAAAGGTCTGCGAGGTCTATGGCTTAAGTCTAAGTGTTCTAATAAATAAGAGTTCAATATCGTCACATGAAATGATATTACTGTTTTTTTGACATTACTTGTCTTAATTATCTCAATTTCTGTTCGGCTGGAATTTAAAAAACGAGAGCACGATAAGGAGTACAAAGAGGCTTACTCGGGTGAGAAAGTAAATTTCGAGGACAAAATGAACGAGGAACAAGGCAATCACAGTCGCCTCCATGCCAATCCTGTAAGAAGAGTGCTGCTGCAGGTGATAGATTGCGCACGTTGATCTGTTCCAAATCGCCGACCCTGGAGGATATGGTCCCCCGTTATCCTCCAAGCTGCTCCCTGATGAGAAAAGACGCATAATTAGCTCCCTGACTATCATAGTCGATAATAATTTTTTCACTCCTACTTTAATTGCAGCTTATTTTGGGAAAAAATTATACTTTAATTAAAAAAGGTGGGCTGTCAGGTAGGTATCTGTTTTTGCAAAACATATAGTGCAAGGAAAAATATTTAATGATTTAGACAGCGTGATAATACAAGAGTAAATTTTTCTCATCTAAATCAGCGAAGTTTTACACTAACATATTTAAGTTGCCAGATAGTTGGGTGAAAGGTACTCATTGAAATGAGAGCTGCTTCAGCAATTAAAGTTTATTCAAAAGTGTTTTATTTCCATTACTATTGTGTAAAATAACGGTCAACTTTCCAGACAGCCCAATAGGTTAAAAATCTCACCTAGACTCAGAGGTTTCAGGCACTTCACAACTACGAAGACCAAAGAGAGGTTCGAAGCTACGTAAAGTCGTTAATTTAACCCAAGTCCCACTTGAATTTGAAGCTCACTAGTATCAGAAACAAAAAATGTAGAGATTAGGTTAGGTGCGAATTGAAATCTACCTGCATACGGGGAAGTAATTCTATGTCCGCCCACTGAAGCTGTCAGTTCTGTTGGGCAGAGTTTCGAAGTTTTCTTAATCAAGCCCAGTTCTACTAAACACAATCTTAACTTAATTAATCATCGGACTTTCCGCCATTTATCAACCTAATGCAAGGGACGTCTGCTGTTAAACTAGCTATCTATGATTCTAAGGTGTAATAAATGTAACTTTTTTCTGATGTGACAATGTATGTGACCCAATTTATGGTCAGTGTTCCTCAACAGGGGATCACTTACCGTTTCCCCAGGTCGAACAGTGTGGGTCAGACACAGAAATTTGGCGCACTTCATGCTCCAGAATTTCGATGGTGTTGTTATAAAAGGCATCGAGACTCCCGGAGACGCTTTTTATCTGGGCATGCGTCGTACCGCTGAACTCACGTTCAAGATGGTGTGTGTTCCTGTACAAGAAATTATCGGGAAACTTATGACAACTTATATATTTTTATTTTATTTATTCGCAGCTTTGCACAACTAGTTTTCGAAAAAACGGCAGGAATTTAACACAAAGTGAAATACAACGTGATGAAGTGTCAATATACTGAAAAAACGTTTCAAGAATTTTAAGTTAGCGTTGTTGTATGACACAATAGAATCTACGTGCTGAACACAAAAGAACAATGATGCAATACAACATACACCTAAAAATGGCTGTGCACTGCCTCGAAGTTTTCTTACAACCATCGGTTGAGCTACATTTAGTAAACCTAAACTGGACAGTAGAGTTTCGAGTGGGTCCTTTTAGTTCAGAACAGGTATTTTGCATGCTAGATACGTGAAAAAAACTAGTTCTCGTTAAATTATAGCGTTTGGGCATTAGGGAATTAAAAAATACACTGTTTCAAAGGTTTCTTTCTTATTTTGAGCAAATGAAGCCTAAGTTCATGCTGCCAGCGAAAGTCATTTTGCCCACTACGATGAAGCGTAAACCTGCTTCAAACTTTTATCATGTCAACTTTGCTTCGTATCTCGCACTCGTACTCTGACCATATCGAAAGCAATTTGCATAACCTCTGTCTACGATTTCAATAAAAGGACTTTCCCAACATACAATTCGCTGAAAATATAAAGCTAGTCTAAAGACCTAACTGCCACGAATTTGTAACCATTAGACCATGTGTTACTGCCAGTACGCCTGATAATTTCCATATTGAACTAATTTTATTCAGAGCCATCACGCCTACAATGTAGAAGTATTACCGTCATAGATGACAGAGATAAGCTAGAAGCCGTTGAGAAACGCTACCACAATACAGGGCATAAGTGCATGCAATTGCGTGCTGGGTGTGGAACGGTGTTAAAAAATGACTTCCATGCGTCGTCTTTGGTTCTCTCAATCCACTATTTAGGGTATACAACGATATATCTTTCATTATTGGGGAGAAATCATTTCACTTGATGCATTAAGATGCATTTTCGTTTTGCCATTTCTGTACGTAACGTTTGCTCATTGAGTAACGACGCTATTTGATAAGGCTAAAACTCGAAAATCAAAGAGAAAAATTAGGGTTTCTTAATGTGTGAAAACACTATTGATTTTTCTACGTGACACATCTGTAGAAAAGCGAAGATTCCAGTTGCTCTCTCAAAATAACAGGTTGACATAGTATCAAATCGCTTGCAGTTAATTTAAAGATTTTTCTTCACCTTTTGGCTACGTAGCAAAAGGCTTTTTTCAGTATAAGCAGTGGGCCTCACAAAAAAAAAGAATCAAAGAGAATAAACATTCTCGAAACGTCCTTTTCTCCTGCACTATCTTAACTAATCAACCCTCAAAGACAAAGAAAAAAACATTGGTCCGTCCACCATTTCAAAGAAAAAGATGCGATACTCACGATGATCGTTCCGAGGAAGCTTGGAATGAAATTTTTCATCATTAAAATTTCTGACAATTGAAAACAAGTAAAAATATAATACAGACAGAATCAAGCTTATGCTACATTTGTTTGATGTGAATCACACACAATTTACAGGAATAAAGATACCATCATGAAAAATGGGTATTTGTGAGTGGCTACTCAATTGGCGAGATGAAAAAAGCTATATTTCAGAAAACTTTTACTTGTGAATAGTTTGCCGAGTATTCATATCGTTTCAGACCGGCAGGTACTATGAAAATAGAATTTCATAAGTATCCGTTAATTGAGGTACATGACGTGGTATGAACAAAATTGGGGCTTGTTGGCTACGTCAATCACTGATGCTACAGAAGACTAACCCGCACGATTGCGCTGAAATGTGGAATCTGAAAAGATACGATGTGGAAAGCCGCGACGGTTAAAAGGAGCTCACCAAACCATGACTTGCAGAGCCGTCATGGCACCCAAGGTGCAGACGTCGAGGATGACGAAAGCGCACAGCACCCAGCGGGCGTACGAGTTGTACTTGTTTTCCAGCCATGACCTTCACGAGGAAAGTTAACGATTAAAATCATTCAATTAAAGTTATAATAGTTATTCAATGACCTTAATTCAAGGGGATACTTTCGGGAAGAAAAATTGAGAAAACATTACAAGAGAGATTTACAATCAAAAAGGGATGACGTAAGTAATACAATCAATAACCTTATACTTATAGTTCACAGCTGTACACAATCACATTCAATTGAATTTCTTCGCCCTCAAGTAGCAAGTTCAACTGCACAATTATACACTAACACAGAAAGCCACTTGTAGGCTGAAAGAAAACGACAAAAAAAATTATATTCAACTGAGTGCCTGTAATGAATTTCCAATAAATTTGTGCAGGATAAAAAAGACTGGTCCTTACGTATTATCGGGAGGACCTCATTCCCAAAGANAACGCACAGTTATTGCCATAGTTAGTCTTAAAACTAAAAGAACGTCACAATTAGTAATGGACGAAAGGATTGGTAACACCAGCTTTTTACGATACCAGAATGCTTCCAATCAAACGCCGAAAAGTCCCAATCTAAGCATAACGACTTTTAAATGCTTATTACCTTCGAAATCTTTAAGGAAGCTGGTATGACGCATTAACCCGAAATGAGAATGAAGAAATTCACAATCAGTAAAATTTAAGAATGATGTTCTTCAGAGAGCTTAAGCGACATTCTAGAAACAGAAGATTAATGAACTCAAAACTCGGTAATTAAATGAGATAATAAAAGTCAGCCTTCAACAAACGCTCCCAACCACTAATGCAGCCGAATTTACAGGAAGTATTTCTGCTAACNATAATAAAACTCAGCCTTATACAAACGGTCCTCCCAACCACAAATACAGCCGAATTTACAGGAAGTATTTCTGCTAACTGAGCGAAAACGTAGTTCAAAATGAAATTCAGTGCCAGTTACTTCGGATGACGAAAGGCAGTATGAATTGTGGTTTCTAGGTGAATAATTTTGATCACGTGGCCACAATGCATCGTTGAAACTCTGTCAATCAAGGCTTCTAGCTCTTTTGAAATTAGGAAGTTTTGTTAAAGCATATCCTATCCGTAAATGCAATCCATTCGCTCTCAGTGTACCGCTTGAGTTTTCGAAAGTGCAATATTGATTATTGTAATGTCCAGTGCTCACTTTGTCAGTTCATGGTTGAGTATATCCGAGTTTTTTCCGTCCACTGCTTTTTGGAGAGGATGGTCATTCCCCCAGTTTTTGTTCTTGAATACCTTGGCTTGAGACTTCACACCTCTAGGATGCTTTTTTTCAACCTTCGTTTGAGATGACGAGTCTAAATTAGGAGCTTTAGTTTTCCAGTCAAAGCCAAGTGGAAGCTTGCTCGCAATTCCAGACGTAGGACTGGATTGAAAGTGGGGAGACGGTGTGAAAGGGGAGGTAGGACTCTGGGGCACCACCGTGGGACGATTGGGAGAAGGACAATTGGTAAAAGTTGAAGCACTTGATGGATTTGTAGATGAAGGAAAGACTGGAATAAATGGACTCGTCACTTGGCCGTCTGAAAACGAAAAGAGTTGAGTATGAACCACATGAAGTGGGTTTCAGAGATACCTTGGACAGCATAGATCCAAGTTAGTGTTTACATCCAATGGCATGCGAGACCGAAGAAAACTGCAGAGAATATTTTTGCGTTTGACAATTATTAGGGAATAAAATAATTCAAATTGGTATTTTCATTAAGATTTCCATTTTTAATCGTTGTTTTCAGTGAAAACAAAGTCATCCATAGAAAAAATAAAATGAAGGTATTGACTTTTTAAACAAATGAACGAGTCTAGATGTAGGTTAGAGATAAATAATTGAGCCTTGAGCGAAGACAAATTTAGCAGCAAAAGTAGAACAATTTAAAAAATCTACAATTCTGAACAAAAAATTTATGAATTGAAAAGTTATGTTAGCCTAAACTAAGCTATTGTATATGTTCAAACCATAACGAACCCGAATGGGCTTTCATGAGGTTTGACAAATTTGATCCCAACCCTCACCCTCGACGCAGTAATAAATGTACTCCAAAGGAGTGTAGTTGTGGAGTTCGTCCGTGACGTTGGGCGAGACTGAGATGTGTTTATCCATAGCCCTGCAGGCCAGTCCAGGGAAGTCCTTGATCAGCAGAGCAAAAGAGTTACACGGCTCCACGGCGGCGTGAATATCTTCCCCTTCCCTGCAGTTGCTCAGCGGCAGACTGATGTTGCTGCAGAAGCGGCCGTCCAGAACCACCTCGCACCACGAGCTCTCGATCACAGCTGCTAGCAGTTCACTGTAAGATATAGAATAAAACTTCAGTTTAACTTGTAAAAAACACTCGGTACTATTAAAAGTTTACGATAATTTCATATTTTATACCATTTGGTGGTCTCCATGGCGTACTGGTTAGCGTGATAGCCTCGCAGCTGGGACGACTAGGGTTCGAACCCTGGTTCGGGTATTTCGCTAAACCAGGGAGTACTTCCCTTGGATAAGGAAGCTTAAACTTCACATTCCCCACATCCCTCACCAAGCCAGTAGTTGTAAGTCATTGAAAACCCAACGGTAAAACGTGTTGGAATGAATAAAAATTCTTAGCGTGAGCCATCTTCTCTATTCCTAATTTTTTCCAATGAGGTTTCGAATTTTGCAAGAAATCGTCACAAGAAGAAAAATTTGCTACTAATTTGCATCCGTTATTATTATATTTTATGTATATTTCAATGATCATTAACAAAGGTGAGGTTACAACGACATGGACTGGAGCCAGCTCTGACCGTTACAGGTTTTGTCAGCTGCGTTTTTGTTATTTAGGTTTTCTTTAGGATGTTCTTAATTTTTAGGCCCCTGGGAAGAAGCTTAACAACAATGAAGTAAGTATACAATATCTCTGCACTCTTAACAAGGAACAGTGACCACTACAAGGCCCTTGCGTGGTGTCGTGTGCACAATCATAGCATGAATGTTAACTGTGATGAATATTTTGCAGTTACTCTTCATAAAGCATTTCGAGCATTTTCAAACCCAAAAAAAGTGTACAAAGGGAGGATTAAAAAATTGTCATTATTGATCAGATAAACTAGAAGAAATTAATTTATGTTTTCCAATCGCGATGCCTATTTATATAATCAACATCTATCCCGATAAATATTATACAGATCAAATGTATGCTAATCTTTTTAAATTGAAATTGACGCGGTCTAAGTGAAATAGCACTCGTAGCTTTTCGAGGAACCATTTTTGTATTGAGTTGGTGTTCTCAAATCGTCAGTTGTATCAGCTTTACATGTATAAGGATTGTCACGCTAGACGTTTCGTAAACAAGTGACCCTTCTGATGAAAATATCCAACAAATCGATAGCTAATGACCCGACTAAGTGATGCTGTACCTCGAAACGTCAACCATTGATTAGCTAGAAAGCAAAGATACCTTGAATTGAACAATGAAGAACACACTCAAACGACACTATTCGTACGAGAGCAGGACGATACAGGTTCAGGAAAGAGGGCTTGATTGTTTTAGGCCACGAAATGCTTCGCAGAAAACAATGAGGAGCTCGCATAAAATTTATGATTTATGTAGAATGATATTGAGAGCCACAAATTGAGGAGATATTATGAGTTAAAAATGGACTCTCTAATAAAGAATGGGTCAAATGACGCAAAAAAATGGCCTATCGGTGAGAACAAAGGCCCGTTCCCTAAAACACAAGGAAAATTGGTACAAATGGTGAGAATGCTTCTCTGAGCAGTTTATATTAATATTTAAAACAGCGTAGCAGAAGTGAGTTTTTCTAGACTCGAACATTGAACTCGAAGATATTTTTTGATACAGTCGCATGCAAGAATTTAAAGATATTTCCGTAGCTCAAAAGACATCACGAAAAAACAGTATAAAACGTTTGAATTTTAAGCAAGAAAAGACGACGATCATATAAACATCACTCATCGACCGCGAAAAAAACTGAAAAGGTAAATTTAAACTTGGAAATTTGAAGACTTAGTTCATTAGTTATCTGCTACGACGGTGAAGTGAATCTCATATATAGTTACAAAAAAATTGATAAATGTGATTTAACTCAGAACAGAAACGAAGCAAAATAGTGCAAATGATTTAACACATACTAAATAAAAATATTAAATTGAATACACAATGCTGTCTAAAATAATCGTCGTTCTATAAATGAAGTACAATTTTTAACTACGAAGAGCTGGAGTGGAATTAGGTCTCACTTAAATTTCCGACCTAATGACTGTGTAAAAATTCAAATTATTGTTACGAGAAAGGGTTCGCATAACAGATCATCAAGAACACACTATATACTTGTACAGTACGGTTTGGGTAACTGGAATGTTGGTCGTTATCCCAAAACACTCAAATGCACAGCGAATGCACATAAATAATCAAACTAGGATACCGCAATCAAATCAGGATGTTTTTGATTGATATGAAATGAAGAGATATTGCTATACAGTAACTACGATAATGAAAAAATCAATATATTTCTCCGCTGAACTGACGTAAACTGAATCAGATAAAAGTTCTGTACACCTATACAATGCACTGAAATAGAAACTGTGACATCGTTGCAACTTGATAAAGTACCGAAGTATATGTAGAAGATAGTGTTCAAGCTATATTTTAAGTAAATTGAAAAAAATGATCAATTCCGCTTCCGCAGCATCAGTGCTAATGCTTGTTTTAACATAAGAGTAAAACACAAAATGATTTGCCTGCCAAAATTTAAAAAGTTCAGCTCTTCGTCAAAGAAGAATAGAATCCTAGTAATAATTACTTTATATTCTGAATATATTTTTGTCATAAATGATAGTAAATCAGACTTGACAGTGACTTATAACTTTTTGTTTCATTGGTAATTATTGCTACAAGACAGCAACTCTTGTCATGAAAGCATAGACAAACTTGTCTTAAAAATATCTTTAGTGATTAATACCTGAATGTTCAAACGAAATTCTCAAATTTTAGGTTAAAAAAACTCACGTTTCTCCAGTTCTGATTCTTTCCTTGAAATATCGGTGCAGACGACAGGCGAACGACTCATCACATTCACTGGGATCCATTTTAAGGAGTAGAAACCGGAAAAGGTCGTAGTGTTTGTTTCTGAGAGTTTTGTCTATAGCATAAAGATCATCATCATCGTGCAGAACAAGATTTTTCTTCGAGCCACCATCAGTCTGAAAGTTAAAATAAGCCATATGCATCAAGAATATTAGAAAATTTGCAACATCCGTTTGTAAGAAATCGGTATTCATGAGAGTCCCAGAAATGATTTGTGATTCTTCGATTGCCTTAAAAGTTGTGCAAAATGTATCTATGGACAGAATTTGTAATCATATACAACACAATTCATGTTAATCATTGCACTTACCTTCAACTCCGTAAGAATAGTTCGACAACACTCCATATGTCCTTTCTCGGCGGCAAGATGCAACGGAAGCGGCTGCATCTTGCTCAGCTCTCTCATTTCTGCAGGCCTGAGGGCTCTCAGAAGTTTCTTCAGGCACATGTCGCGGCCTGCTGCAGCCGCCACGTGAACAGCCGTGAGGCCTTGATTATCTTGTCTCAAAATTTTCGGGCCCTTGCAAAGAATTGGACGAATCATCTCCAGGTTGCCAGACTTCGCCGCCAGGAGGAGAGGCGTCTCTCCCTTCTTATTCGGTGAGTCGATAATCTCATGCGAGGATTGCAGGAGTTCCCTGCAAACCGCAACTCGTTCTTCTTCGTGCGTTCTAGAGCTAGCACTTGCTTGACTTGCTATGTGATGTAAGGGGTACTCATCATCATTGTTCTTAATGTACTTGAGAGCCTTCTTCTCAAGAAGTTTTTGTGTCGTTTTATGGCTACCTTTTGCGGTTGAAAGATGTAGTAGTGTGTTGTTGTTCTCTTCTGGAAATTGATGATTTATATAAGCAGCAAAGTTTGGTTGGGAGAGCATAATATTAAGACAACTATATGAGTTTTTCTTCGTAGCCAATTTCAGCAGATTTTGAACAACTTTAGGTGAGAGGGAATCAATAGATCGTTCGAGAAGGTACGAAAAACATCCGTCATTGTTACTTAAAATTGAGCAATGCAGAGGCGTTTGGCCATTCTTGGCTTCAATATGAGGGTCTGCATTTTGGTCTTCAATGAGGTATTGCACGAGAGACACATAACCTTTTTTAGCAGCTAAGTGTAAGGCTGTTTGGTTTTCCTTATCAGTCTGATTAGGATTGGTGCCAGCCAGAGCTCGGCAGCAAGCGGAGAAGCCTTTTGTCGCAGCAAACATGAGAGCCGTGAAGTTTAGGCCGGTTGTGCAATTAAGGTAGCTCGACCTCTGGTCTTCAGGAATATAACTCAATAAAAGCTGAACGCACTGCTCAGAACCGCTATCAGCTGCAAAATGCAGAGGTGTGAATGACCGATGAGTCTTAATTTCGGGTTTGCCTCCATTTTGAAGAAGTAAGCTTAAAATATCATCCCTTTTCTCTCTTGCTGCTATGTGGACGGCTGTTAGATGTTGAGCGTTCTTCTTGTTGATGACATCTTCAGTAATATGTCGCATTGCGAGAGAACAAATGTCGTACTGATGACTCTTGACGATGAGGTGCAGAGGCGTGTTGCCATCGCTGTCTTTTTGGGCCAGAGTACGAGGGTTCACTTGCATTATAGCGCAGCAACACTGAACATTTTTGTTCTCGACAGCGCAGTGTAAAGCCGTTTTACCTCCATCGTTTTTGAAAAACAGAGTTTCATCGTCAGTTACTCTCAGTAAAATTTTGATGATATCCTGGTGATTCAAGCTTACGGCTTTGTGTAACAACAAGTGTTTTTGTATTTCCTTGTTACAATCACCAGCTATCGTAGAATTCACCAATGTGTTCAGGTGAGTCGTATTGCCCTTTTCCACTGCTTCTAACAGGGAAATTCTTTGTAGATCCGTTGCAATCCTACAAGAAAGCAGCACAAAATCAGACTTAACAAAGTTCAAATAAACTCACCCAGTCATGTTATCGAACCCAGTTTTACGCAGCAGAATAAAACCGATTTATGCATACGAGAATAAGCAAACAACAACTACGTGGTTTGAATACTGAATTTTGATGAGTGCGAAAAGCATTCTCAAAAAAAAGATTGTTCTAAACTAGTTTAAGGCTGAACAATCGTCCACGTCCACACTTTTTCCTTGATCCTTGATAATACGCGTGTGAGTATTAATAATAATGGTTCTCTGATTTGACAGCTAGTTTACAGGAAGCTGACATTCAGAGACAAGATTTCCCCGAAGTGCAGCTGCGAGAAAAAAGTTCATGTCCTCTCAACGCCAACAGATCAAGTAAAACATTGGCTACAGCAGCTCCGACAACAAGAAAGACTTTGCTGCTGTAGTTACTGTATCTGAAGAGTGCAAGAAGAACAGCAGGATCAATGCGGTGCTTGATAATCCCGACTGCAGAACGTTAAGCACGTGCACCATTTGAATGATGAATAATTGATCGTGTGATAACAGAAATGTCGAATGCTTTGTTAGACTGAAATTTCATCCTACGTTATTTATCTTCCGTGGAGAGCTAATCAAATGAGAATTAGGAAGATTTAGAAAATTGAATATCTGCCAACAATATTATTTATATAAAACAGACAAAAATTTGATCAGTAGCAGAAACATACATACGGATCTACATATCGAAGGGGTGATTTTTTCAAGCTTACCTCTCTTGATTACTGCAAGGACAGAAGTTGGTTGCAAGTCTTCTTATGAACGATAATTTTTTTATCATTGCTGCCTCATTAGGTTTTGCTCAAACTTGGATATAATTCAGTTTACCAGGAAATTACACACTAACATCTTTTTTTTCAGTCCTCACTAAAGGTTGACACCAAGCGTTACGAAAATAAAATAAGCTATAGCTCGGGTCTATGGCGAATTGAATGAAAGTAGGCATGAATTTGCAGCTGGAGCAAAGCAAGTGTGAAGTCTTTTACCAGATCAAAATTCGGTAATACATGCAAAATGAGTAACAGTTCAATAAATTATAATTTATGAGAACTTACGTGCTTAATCGAGAGTAAAAAAAGGCAAATTTATTGCCTGCCTGGGAAGCCATTTCTGTTCCCCCGGTGCAGTTCTTGGACGGTGCTGGAGCCACGGAAGAGTCTGGAAAATTCAGATACAAATAAAGTTTGATATAAAGTGGCTATTTAATCCAAAAGGATATTGTACCTCGTTTGTCCCCGATATCAAATCCGATAAGAGCTAATATCCAGAGCACGCTGGTGCTTTCGCGGTGACGCCAAGTCTCGAAGGATCAGAGATAAGAAGCACTTTAAGCACGCACTGCGTTTCTCATAATAATTCTTGCTTCAGCAAACATATATGTTATTATTCCAATTACATATGTTTATTCTGTTACGACTTGATCCATTTAACGATAAAAATATAATCCCTTTATCATTAAGGTAAAATAAATGTGTATAATAATACGAGTATAGCCGCAGCCTTAGCCGTTGCTGGGGTTTAATCGTTGCTTATCGAACGTACTCAGGCAGGAAGTGCATGCCCACAACACTTCAAGTGCCTCTAATATGCGTCAGATCCGGCCAGATAGCTGCACGGCTGCGCTCGATAAGCGTTACTGTGCCTAGGCTTTACCGACTCATTGTGGCAACGCTCAGAATGTAAGAGTACAGAGGTACGAATGCCAAGAAAACAGAAATGGAAGTGCATTTTTTGCAGGGGACCTCGACACATTCCCTGGAGAGCAGCCCGACAATTAACCAGCGCTCTCTCGCGTATTAGGGAACATAGGCTGTTGTTTCGTTTTTGTGAAACGAAAAAAGGAAATTTCAATGAAATTAAAATAATACATAGCAATCAAATTAAAAGGACCAAAAGGCCAACAGAGAACGCAATTGAAGTGTTAGAGGCCCAAGAACAAATGTATTGTAAAAATTGGCATATGAACTTTTTCTATTTGACAAGTCAGAAAAACGCTTAGTATTGGTAGATTCATTCAAATACTACCAACATACTTAGGAAAATCTGAGCCTCCATGTACGGTAATCGCAAGGTCAATATCGATGCATCAATATTCCGTGAAGATCGTAATGCTTTGAGCAACTTAAAAGTACTTTTAATGCGGGTACAGACATGTTAAGAGGGAAATTATATTTTATAATTCGTAAGCCAACGCTTCTCCGGAGAAAGAAATATCCCAACCAACTTCGGGTTATTTATTATTAGGTATCAGGAGACGCAAAAATTGAAAAGAAAGCAGAAGATTGAAAAGCAGAATGAGAGTCGCGATTTAAGGCATCTATCTTTGCACTCACAGCAGTTGTTTTGATTAAAACGCCACTATCACTGAATGCTATCTGAAACAATAAATTAAAGGTTATGCATTTTCATACCGTTAATATTCAAACTTACAAAACATAACTGTATAGTGATTATATACAAACCTTCTAATAGAACGGTTCACAAAAATAAAGCAACTAAATCTTATACAAGGGCTAAAAGTGGTTTTGGCGTAAATGAAACAACGGTAGTTAGATCAGTGTTGAGATTTGGCCTATGTTTCGTTGTATATAAAGATTATAAAATCCTGATACCTGAGTGACACCTTGACGGAACCAGTTGAAAATGATCTAACGAGTATGGATGGTTGGTCTGTTCGCAATGCTGTCTTAGAGGAGAATGAGGTAAAACTGTGAGAGGAAGGTTTGTTCCGAAGAAACGTCCTTTTTGAACAATTCTTAAATAATGTATTTTCCCATAAGGAAAACATTATGAACTGTGGAAAAATAAAAAATTTATGTCTCGCTTCTTTATATCAGGAAAAGATCTGCTGATGAAATGGTTAAGTATTTCAGGAAGTTGCTAGCCAAATTTAATCCTCATTTGATTTTATTTTTGCTCAAAGGAATGCCTTTAAAATTCGTAAATTTTTAAACTACAAAGAACGACTGCCTTATGAGTTTGAATCCATCATTGTTTATAAGTATGTATACTTGTAGAACTTGCCGGAGTTCTTACATTTGCATTTGAAGTTTCAATGAATCGCTTGAGTAGATACGTTGGAGGAAAATGTAAAATATGAGTTTGTAAGGATGAGTAGAAATTAGTTTTCGACGAAAATCGGTCGAAACTGAAATGTTGTCCCAGACTTGGAGGTCCGAACTTCACAAGAGCCAGAGGCGACTCAAACCCAGTCCNGTAAAGATGAGTAGAAATTAATTTCCGACGAAAATCGGTCTAAACTGAAATGCTGTCCCAGACTTGGAGGTCCGAACTTCACAAGCGCCAGAGGTGTCTCAAAGGGACAAGTGAAAGCTGTTACAAGGACATTCAAACGCGTATGAAACTCACCTTAAATTTTAAGATCAAATTGGAAAGACGTTCAGAAAAACTAAGTATACAAGCAGATGGTAAAATTTTGATATTCTTCCTTGTTTTTTTTTAAACATGAAATTAAAAGTGTTCAAAAATTAGCTCTATACAGTCGTTTTTTATGTTTTGCGGTTTTCTTTCGTTTGCAGTCATTAATTTATATACATGTATCACCACCCCGCCTCTGCAGTCTCTAATTCTTACTCACTTAAAATTTATTAGCGGTCACAATTTAGTTTGACGGTAATACATTATTACTCGGTTGTGTTCTTTCTGTGCCTGATTATGTATATGAACACTCATTACGAAGACGACAAATGAACACCCACCGCCTCGACCATACGTGTTAAAAGGGTAAAACTGGGGAGACGCCGCAATCATAAAAATAAAATGTAAGATAATTGAACGTAAATGGGTTATATCTATTCATATATCCAAAGTGAAACTGAAATAAAAACTTTCGGCATACTAAGCTCAACGAAACTATCGACAACAGCCGGAACGGATCTCAGTCTTCTGGCAGGGTTTCAAATTTGCAGCCTTGCGAACGTTCGCGATTTTCGGAAAATATTTGAGAAATATCGTGAGTACAGAACGTTCGCTTATCTCCCGTACGTGAAGCGCATAAATATAGGTTATGGAAAAAACGAAAAAATTATTTTAAGAGAATTTTCGGCTTCAAATTTAATCTATAAGTCGACGTCGATACAGTAGGTAAATGATGAAACAATAATCACCTATTAACATTCAATTACAAATGCGTAGACAGAGCGGCCACTATCGGAAACCCGCGAATGGAGTAGAGACCACTTAGAGTTCTTTCGTTTTCGAGGTCAGATCGATGTAAATTCGAGAGATTACCGCGATACTAAAGCCTGGGTCACATGGATAAGTTATCTCGTCAATATACAAAAGTATTCAATCACAGCAGTTACACTAAAAAATCGATCAGTCACGATAATGCGGCTCTAATCACTACGTATTCGGTAGGTGTGGGGTATTTTGAAAGATTGCTCCAAATTTAGAACAAATATATGTGCGTATCACATTGTGTATTTTTATAAGGTCGGAAGATACGACAAAACCAAAGACGCGTGTGACAACGGAATTTGACAACGTTAATTACTAAAATTAAAAATGTTAAGAGCCTTCCTTGTCTGTTTGTAAGACATAAGTGACAAAAGATATTTAGGGGCATCATCAAACAATACAGAAGAAATAGAAACTGTATGAATTTTCCAACGTATAAAGTCCGTTATTACAGCTGTAGCCGCTGTGTAATCTTATAGTGTCTCAACATTTTCTGATTAAACGCATGCACGTAGGTTTCAACACATACTTCTCAGCAAATTGTACCAGGTCAGCAAGGGCAAACAAGTTTTTCAAAGTGATTCTGTACATCTAAAACAATACTCGAATATTGACCCAATTCCACCGAAAATTATGGTTATTTCATGTGCACTGCATCATTATTGAAGTAATAAACCGACCGATTCAATTCCACAACGAGTTTTGGTGGTACTGAGTACACTGTCTTATAGTTGAAACAATAAACCAGCAANTCGGAAGATACGACAAAACCAAAGACGCGTGTGACAACGGAGTTTGACAACGTTAATTGGTAAAATAGAAAATGCTAAGACTGCCTTGTCTGTTTGTAAGACATAAGTGATAAAAAGATATTTAGGGCCATCAGCAAACTATACAGAAGAAGTAGAAACTCTATGAATTTTTCAACGCATAAAGTCCATTATTACCGACCGATTCAATTTCACAACGAGTTTTGGTGGTGCTGAGTACACTGTCTTATAGTTGAAACAATAAACCAGCAACAGTTCAATTCCACAACGAGTTTTGGTAGTATAGAGTACACTCATATAGTTGAAACAATAAATCAGCAACAGTTCAATTCCTCAACGAGTTTTGGTGTACTGAATACACTGTCATATAGTTGAAACAATAAACCAGCAACAGTTCTATTCCACAACAAGTTTTGGTAGTATAGAGTACACAGCCCATGGTTGAAATAGCATATAAGAATCGTTTTGATTCCTCTGAAAATCTTAGAAGAGTCAAATATATAATTTTAAGGGCAAAACATATGTATGCGTAAAATGACAAAATACTCACTGCTAGATGACTTCTTAAAGAGTCTCATGGTGGCAGGACGTCCAGCGTTAGGCCAGGTCAAATAACGCAAATATCATGAGATAACCAAGTCTAATGCAAGATGTTAAATCTGAAAAAATAATGATAAATTTACGAAAATTTGCAAATGAGGCTTAAAGGAATAATTATAAATGTTAATTAAAATAAAACATGAAAGATGAGAGAGAATGATGACGAATTCAAAGACAAATATGCAACATGAGTTCATGCTATAACTTCAAATTCAATAAAATATCGCTGAACCCTGTATGTTTATTTAAAAGTATGTTAGAACCATGTTGTTATCATATCATGTTTAAGAAAATAGTGAAAATAAGATGAATAAAATTCAGTGAAAATCGTCAAGGAACAGAGAACCTGAATGTAATGCATAAAGTTCCTGGTGGAGTAAAAATCGAAGACAATATTTCGGAAGATTTTAGTTTGGGGATTTTGTATTTTGAAGCAATAGTTACACGCATTTTTTTGGTGAGCGTGCATGGGTCTACTCGGTTACACCATGCCACAATTTTTACATTACCCCTGAGTTTCGGTGGCTCATTAAGAAATATGTAGATTCGTATTTATAGTCCGTTTAGTAATTCCTACTCGTGCCCAGCGTAAATGCTCTGATACAATATCTTGCTTTGAATTCATTCTCAATTCGATAGATTTCAGTGTGCGTGCGAAATATTTATAATTTGTAAATGCAGATGAACTTGTTCATGCGTTTCTTCGCAACAATTTGCCAAATATTACTCCTGATTTTAATTCTTCAAATGCTATTTCTGAGCACTGTTTCTTAGCAATTGTATCAGGAGAAAGTTTAATAAATAACTCCATTTGCTTGAAATTTGTTAACTTGTACACTTCTCACATGCTTCCATAATGCCTTCTCAACGTTATGCGCTTAAAATGTCGAGAGCCCGACGCTGCATACACGCGCCTTCAGTTGTCCAGAATTGCATTTAGCGACTCTTGCGTCCGACTTCGAACGTATGCAGAACACTTACAAGTTGTCTAATCAAATGTACGAAGCGCACCCTCCTGCATGCTTTGCAAAAAATATTTTCTCTCAATTCCAGAAGTCTACCACTGAGTAATTCATTCCTTCGAGGGTAGAGCTCGTGGTGCATAATCCCTCAAGAAGAAATTTCATGCAATAATATAGTCTTGCTTTAAATTCACATGCAGTGAAGTACCATTGGCAGAGGAGATGTATTTTACCAAGAGAAAGAGACGTTCCGCAGTCATTTCGCTCAGCAGTTCTAACCGCAGATAACATGGGTTAGACCGTCACGCTTCTACTAATTAGCTTCTATCCACGAAGCATTCAGAGGGCATTAAAGGATCGATCTCACTTAAACGTTAGGTAAGTTGACCGCTTCGCCGATTTTGGTCGCTTCACACATTACCTTGTATAATAGTTGTATTTTGAAAAGTAATCTACAGCATAGCCAGATCCCACCGCAGGTCAAGTGCCAACTTTAATTGGGGTGGCTGCGAGCTCAATGTCACGCCGATAAAAGCCAAAGCCCTCCGTTATCACCACAAACTAAATCGTAAGAAAATCTTAATCATTATCTAGATAGCAAACAACACTTTGACATTTCAAACGTCTCGTATTTAATGAGAAGAAATAATGAAACACATCACGGTCGAGACTGCACATCTTTTCGCAGCCTGGGTTGAGGCGAAAGTTGCGTCTAAAGACTTCTTTTCCCAAGGGAAGTTCACCGAGATTTTTTGAAAATCTGCCCAACGCAATTGGATTCGAAGTATGAAAACGGGTACAAAATAGTGCTCGCAATCGAAAGGTTTCAAATAAAATTGATTTACATATTTTTTCGGACGGAAACAACATTTGCCTGAAGGACAAGTTGCGTGAACGAAACCGAGAGGATTTCAGCTGCGGCTGATACGCACCAGGGGTAACACTGCACAGAGCGCCTCGTGCATCTGGCAGGTTCTCCTCTGACGTCATCCCATGCACGCATTTCCGGCGTTCAAGTTTTTGCACCAACAGCTTTGAGGGGTCTGATACACCGCTAAGTTGCTAAGTTAGCTGCTCCACGCAATAAGTTATACTAGTTCTTCAATCGCACAGCAAATCATAATTCATAAAATATGCAAACATCATCAACCCGTTCGCTAATTTCTATGAATATTATTCATTTCCTAAACCAACTTTGAAAAAAAAAATTGAGGATATAGCTATTATATCATGAACCGCCACAATATCATGCATCATCATATCACTAAAGACGAGCCTCGCATCGTCACATGAAATTAGATATGTTGCCCAGAACTGATTGTATTCCAAACTGCCCAGAACTGATTGTATTCCAAACTGCCCAGAATATCGACGGGGGGGGGAGGTGTGGGAACGAAAGGCTCAAGTAACATGTAAGGTGGAGATCTTTACGGAGCTCCCCATTAGTTATTATAGCTTACAGTACAGAAGGGAATGCTGTGGGCAAAGAATACCACTTACGTCAAGAATATTCTTCCGTTTTCGGAAATCTGTTTCTAAATCTGAACAATGAACTGTGAATATCAATGACTAGATTAGAATCCGATTGTTTACTTAGCCGTAAAAAACTGAATAAAAGCGAGGATCAGTTCGACAGTAAATTCCAATAGTATTTACCAATTTCCACTGGATTAATTATATTACAAGGTCTGATGCGCTTCCAGAATGACTAACTCGCAGAAAAATATTCTAAACCTAAAACGTAGACTTCTCTTCATCAGATTCTTAAAACCAACTACATGGCGCAGTAAAATATAAAAAAGAGATTTTTTACTCTAACCTGATTCTTTTCGATGCTTATTGAGGAGTGACTTGAAATATACCACAAAACTGTAAATTGATCTATAACTCCGCATTTATATGCAAAACCTAAAGTTTTCATGACATTATGGGGCACATAAATTTCACTAATTAACTTTTTTGCCGCCAAAGTTGAGTTTCTTAACCGAATTTTACTAAGCACGATGAGCCTTTGCTGCCAATTTAGCTAGGTGATGGAGACCTCTGAGGACTCGCATTATCCAAACACTCTATCGAAATGACAAGAACTTTGGAACTTATACCCATCGCGAACGTTCACCACCGCCGCCGAGGGACAATAGCTTTAGAAACCGACGTCGCTAATCTTATGCAATGTTCTTTCTCGGCGCATCCGCCGGGGCCAAGATCGTAACCTTAGCAATCGGCGCCGCTGAGGCCTTACGTCATCTTTTGCCCCCACCTCCTGGGCATCCGCGGTCGATAACGTACAGGGATCGTTTTCAACTCGTAGATATCCCCGGTACAAAGAGGTGCTGCTGCTGTCCTCCAATTTAAGGGAGCGGTCGGCTAAAGAGAGCAGCATGAACGTTCTTCGTTGCGAGTGTTCATGCATTCCTTATACTTGAAAAAATCACACTCTGACTCAGGAGTCCTTAAGGGACTTAACTTACGTAACGTTAGAGGTTCCTCGAGGAAACATCCTATGCCCACTTCTCTCGTCAATACGCATTAAAGATATTAACATTAAAATCATTTCTCAAATCAACAAGTTCGCAGACGATACAAAACGCTGCTGCTGAGCAATCACTCAAAATAAACATACTAGCCATTTTAATTGACCTCGACCAGCTACCTCGGTGGACTGAAGCCTGGTAAATGAGCTTCATTTAAGCCCACGTAGCTTCTCCAAATTGTGAATCATACAATGTTGAGGGAGAAGCTTTGGAACCAATAACTAGCATTTTTGAAATTGTGACTGATAGATCTATTGAAACAGTAGATCAAGAAATAGATCCCTATAGCATTAACCCGTAAAACCTGAAGCTTGACAAGCACGTGGGAAAAAGAGTCAAGATTGCGAGTAGAATGTGCTATTTCCTAGCAGAAAACATTAGCTGTATGTCTACGACTAAAATATCACATTTCTCTAAAGCGCTAGTACAACCACATCTAAAATTTGCACTGCCTGGTCTGCTGCCACAGAGCGACATTTTAGTGAAACAGAGAGAATTAAACGTAAACAAAAGCTGAATTCAGAACGGCATAACCTCAGCAAGTGGCGGCGTCTTTATAGGCTGAAAATCATCTCCCTTCAACACAGAAGACTGCACGGTCAACATTGAGAGCTACGAATACTTGAGTGACTTCAACAATTTACCCTCTTCGGAAGACAAAAACGAGCGTACCATGAAAACCAGCACCCCACTTATACAATGTACGTTTTTCTTATGTACACGCGAACGTTCCGAAGTCTGGGAGACGAATAGCAATGAGTGTAACAGTTAACTTACATTTCTATCTCTCTTTTACATATAGAGGGTCAGGAGGTACTAGTTATAGTTATGATGGTGGTTGCTGAACGCTGATTTTATGATAGGACTACTAACAGTTTTATCTGTAATTTACCCTTCTAAATAAACTTCTTCAAGTGTATGTGTGTGAGAAACTAGTGCCTGATGCCATGGAGTTAGAGTAAAAACTAAGAGTTTCATGAAAGAGCTTCTAAAAATCGTCGAGGTCGTACATAGGAATTTCTAGCTTAAATTTNTGCGGGTGAGAAACTAGTATCTGATGCCATGGAGTTAGAGTAAAAACCAAAGAATAAGTCTCATGACTGGACCATGTTTCCATAGTCTACCTTATTATAAGTATATACAAAGCAATCTCAAATCGAAGTGACATTAGCTGTTTATGATGCAGTACGAGTCACGCTAATGTGCTTGAAGAGATAATGAGCATTTAGGAACAACGATTTCATCTCAGAGTGAGGGATATGAGGTAACTTTCGTTATATTCCAGACGACGAAATAAGAACCAGAGCAGAACAATTCAGTCAATATTTTAATATGCGAAAGCAGAAACATGAAAGGGGATTAAATAAAGCCAATTGGGTATTGTTGTTCCGTTTAGAAATCGTGAAGGAAGCATGGAAATTAGTTAGTATAAAATCTGCTATTAGCGGTACGCTGCAAAGTTATTCCAAACTGACCTCAATATGCAGGTTGACATACTGAAAATTGGGGGAAAAAATTTCAAAATCTGAATCTAGTAAATAGTTAAATTAATTTTAAAACAACTGAACATCGAAAATAACTTTTTTATGCAACACTTCTTAGCTCGAATAAGATGAAATGTAGCCACAGTCTGAATTACTGAAACGAAATGATAAATTGTTGCAAAATATGTGATACACAAAAGGGGAATACACTTATTGGGTAGAAAGTACTCCATCACCACAGTACTCCATCATATTCAATCGAAGGAACTCTGTAACCTTAATATACACCAAAGAATGTAAAATGAAAGATGTAACCAGAATTATGGAGCTTCAGAAATTGGACGTTTGGTTGAAACCCTAATCTTCAAAATGAAAAGAAATACGAGGGTCGCGATAAAAATAATCTATTTAGACAGTCAGACCAGCTGATTTCGACTAAAACGTTACTTAATGCTACCTGAATGCTACCTGAATGCTACCTGAAACGATAAGAATAGGTTAATGGGTTTACACACCGTTAATGATAAAACAGACCTTTCTTGTTTGTATTATGATTAGGGGCTCGGTTAGAATGAAATTATGTGAATAGAATTTTATGTGTTTTCTTAACTTCTCTCAAATTGGCTCAAAGTGTGCATGTTCTTTTTACTGTGGCTGTGAGAGAGCGTTCGAGATTCTTCTCTCGCTTGGCGAGTATGTTATAAAATGTTTTGCTCAATGAAATATCACTTCGGAATGAGATTTCTCATTAACTTGATTAAACTGATGATTTACATATCATTGAAGAAGTAAGTTTTTGTGCATTACATGATTACTTGAGAACTTCTCCGTAAAAATTGCTTGTACATACACTAACGAACTTAAAAATACCAGCAATATCAGATATCAGTTATATGCTGATGCTGAACAAGAACTGGGCTTAGTGCAACACCAAACATAAAAAAACTTAGCGAAGTGTTTTGCAAAACGGTCAACTCAGCCTGCTGTCATAACCGGACTTATTCCTTATCCCCCTGTATACTAACGCACAGTTGTTGCTTGGTCCGTCTTTCTGCCACGCTCTTAAGGATTTATAGAGAAGAACATTCCCGGTCCGTATTCCTAAACTAATAGCGAGACTGTCAAATTAGGTAGTCCGTATCTGTGATACTGCAAATGACGTTATTTCAAGTGAGAGTTAATGTAAATAAGAGGATATCGTGAAAATTTAAGATCATTTGTCCATATAGTTTTGGCCGGGCGATCCTACTAGTTACTATTACCAACCTGTAACCACGCTCCAGCATCGACCGATTTCCGGTCTTGAAAACTGACTTGGATCATCCCAGAGACTCAACTAGCAATGAGAAACCTAGCACTTGTTTAAGTTACTTTTTGAGAACACTTAGTAGACCAGTTAGTTACCTGAAATGCTTACATAGTAATGAGCAAAAGAGAACATGGTCAATCAAAAGTGATAGGTTTAATTAATAGAGCAATTTTTAATCAATAACAAAAACTAGTGAGGAGTTTAACAATCAAGTTCTCGTCCTAAATGCATGATAGTGATTAATGAGAAACGAGTTGGTAAAAATGTACCGATCCCCTTAAGATAAAATTGTTAGAGGGGTAATATACATGCTTTAGTAAAATTCTAGCGTTCCATCCTATCACTAATAGGATCTTCATTCAAAGTAGTTATATTTTCACATTACTGAGCCAAGCATCTATCTCAGACTCAAAGAATTCGCTGAA